>VDFB02388178.1:0-31161 GCA_007258455.2 Sequoia sempervirens | reverse complement strand
TTTTCCCGAAACTAGACTAAGTCACCCAGCTTGGTGTAAGTGTCCCAGTCAACATTTCCAGTTAACTTTGCAGGATTCTAGAGCCCATCTACATCAAATTCCATATTCCAGGTGCACCTCTCTAGTTCTATTTAATCCTTTCATCTTTTACTTGCATTCTTAAGTGTTTTTGCATACATCACTGTGTTTTCCAGCACTTTGCATTTCTTAGGTTTTGCATCAATAATCACCTTTATTTTTTAGTTTATTGCATTTAAGACATCATATTTAGATATATTTCATCCATTTTACATTAATCTTGAGTGTATACATTAGCATTTTGGGTCCATTTCTCTCCTTTTAGGTGAAAAACCTAGAAGAGTTAGAGAACCATTAGACACCCAAAATCGGTGTCCACATGTCTTCATGAAGATGCTTACCTAGATGGATCATTGGATCATGAAGTTTATACAAATTACTACTCCCGCTCCTAAACTACAAGTTAAAAATGTATTTATTTTTTGGGTATATTATGGATCATAAATTTCTAGGACTAGTTCATTACTGATTAGGAAATAGAGTCATAGATTACTAGAAGGAATAACGTACTAAGATTAAAATATTAATACAATATAAAGAAACTAAAAATACTTAAAAATTCATCTCCAAACTCAAAAAATACATTTACAATAAGGAAGAAACAATTACAAATAATTCCTACAATGGTTTAAAGTGTTGTGACACTTATCAAATTATTATTATAGACACCTAAAAATGACCTAGGCCTACAAGCTTCATTTTTAACACTTTCGTCCTAGCATAATTAAGTTATTTAATTATGTCCTTGGTCCACATTCGACTATTGATTAAATAATTCATAATTATTTAATTAATTCATGTCATTTGTTCCTCCTTGATTATTAAATAAATAAATATTATTTATTTATCTAATACGTCATTAATTATCTAAGTGTTCCTTTAATTAAATAAATTTCATAATTTATTTAATTTTCCTTTGTCATTTATGTCTTCTTGATTAATTAAATAAATTTTATTTATTTAATTACGTCACTAATTAAGTCCCCTTCTTCTAAAAATTAAATAAATTCTTATTTATTTAATTTTGTCCACTTTCCACTATAATTAAATAATTATTCTAATTATTTAAATATTCACTAGCTTTTTCTCTCATTTGAAATTAAATAAATTGGATTGATTTAATTTAGTCAATTCTCTCAAGTGAGTTTTGAATTAAATCATTATTTAATTCAAAACAATTCTTTTGTCATATTCCTCCATAATTAAATAATATCTTTATTATTTAATTATTTACTAGTCACCTGGAGTAAATAAATTTTATTATTTAATTTCTCCAGCAACCTCTTTGTCCGTGCCAGCTTAATTCTTGACTTTTGACATCTCATTTAAATTCGACCCTTGATTGAATTATCTTATAATTCAATCTTGGCCCTTCATTCTTACCTTTTGCCCTAATTTTGACCTAACCCTAATGCACAACAGCATTTAATCTTGATCATTGATCCTAGGGTTCTTGTCATCTTTTCATCCTAGCCACACGTTCAAAATTGCAGTTCTCATAAAAAGGCAATTTTGATCTCATTTGCTGGTCTCTTGGTCTTTTGATTTCTTGACCTCTAGTCTATGTCTATTTTCTGTCAACTTAGGGTTATAATTTTTACAGTCATAGTCATTCTAATCCATTGTAGGGTTATTTTATTTTCTGCAAATCCTTCAACACTTGCATAGGGCTTAGTCTTTAGGCATAGTTGCTCACATAAATCTGAGGGCATTTTATTTACTGCAAGCTAGGAGGTATAACAAAGGTCAACCATGGAAGGTGGAGACTTAGGGTAACATTATCCCTTTTGTCTTCACATCACTTCCTTTGTACTTTGTTATTTCATAGGAATTTTGATGTTATTGTGCTAACACCTCTAACAAATCTGATTTTCCCTTGATCACATTGGTGAACCCGACGTCGTTTTTCGGCTTTTCGTATGTTTTTTTTTTTTTTGGTGTTTTCTGTTGTTTTGCAAGTATAGGTACGGATCACCGCAACTTTTTTAAAAATAGTTTGACGCATCATATGCGTCGCAACGCACCTGAGAGCCGTAGAGCTGCAATCGCTCTGTCCCGACGCAACTGATGCACAGAACGATGCATCGATTTTTCCTGAGCCACATCCGAAACCCCAAAAGCCGCATTTGCAATCCGCGCCGCATCTGTCTGGTATAATACTTTTTTTTTTCTATTTGGGGGTTTTATTTTCGGATTTCAGGTTGTCTAATCTTATGTTTTTTTTTGCATTATGTCTTTATTCCTGCATGTTCGCTAAGATTAGATTTTCTGTCACTAATCCTTTCTGGTAGCGGTTTTCTATTTTGGTAGGGTTTTTTGTTGTTTTCTGTTGTTTTGCAGGATACTGGTACGGATCGCCGCAAACGTCACAACGCATCTGCTGACAGAAACAACGCAACTATTCTGACAAGCTGTAACTGCCAATTACAGAGATGCATCTAACATTCCAAGCCGCATTCGAGACCCCGAACGACGCATTTTCCAAACCGTGCCGCATCTGTCTGGTAATACCGCACCGCATTTGCCTGGTAAATTTTTTCTGTCAGTTTTGAGATCTTAATTGTCGAATTTTGGGTTTTTCTGTTTACTAGTTTTCTGGTTTTCTATCTTTTTCTGTGTTTTTTATTCCTGCATGTTAACCAGATTAGATCTTTTGTGTTACTAATAATTTCTTGTAGCATGTGGCAATCCTTTTTTGTGTGTCCAAGACCATTACATACAAGACTACTAACTCATTGTTTGCAGATTCGCATGTCAAAGAAGGAGAAAACAAACAGTGTGCTTGTTTATTTCTAGATTAGCAAACTTTGAATTTGGTGCTTATAAAAAGAATCATGTCTTTCATGCTTGATTGTGCTTGTGGAGTGGTAGGTGAGTATGCTCTCACTTGGTGAAAACCTTGTGATCAGAAAACCAGACCCATTCTTTTCTATTATTTTACCCTTCACAATTCGGTATATCAAAGTATCCTCTCCCCTTACACATTCATGCGATCCTGGGTGTAAGAGAAACGGTTACCGACTCTAGAACTTGGGCCTATTCTGGTGGGAAAAAGTACTCACCCCAGGACGACTCAGACCAGTAGCACCCTGACACCGAGGGACTTCCAGCCAGTATAGAAAAGTGGGTTCTTGGGGAAAGCCCAAGAATCACGAGCGTGGTTCCGACGAGATGGATCCGAAAGGGGACTTCCGGCCAGATGGATCACTTTCACTAAATCTAAAATGCCCTCAATTAAACACCTCTTGTCTTGGTGTCCAACCGTTTCTATCGGGCCGTTGTTTGATATATGCAAGGTACAAAGATCATGCCCTAAGATTAATACCTACCATCGATCCCCTTGAGTAGAGATAGAAATTCTTGGGATGTCACTACCCAATGAATCAATTTGTGCTCGGTCGACGTTTAATGAGCCGTGGAGGGGAGCCAATGCCACCAAAATTCTAAGCTATCCGCTCTCGAGAAGGAAAGGTGTTCATCACCAATCCGGGGTATAACTGGTGGGCTATATCAAGTATACAAACCCAGGGCCTAGTGGCCTTTTTAGGATTGTGCTTATCTCATGTGTGTTTGGTCATCCCTTAAAATGCTATGTTTGTCAAGTGCATTCTGGTTTTGTCACAGTCCAAACAAAACATTCATCAAACAGACCAAAAACTTCCATCAACATACCACGAAAATTACTTTGAAACAAAACTGTCATATCTGTCGAACCGCAATTGACATTCTATAACGCAACTACTCTGATAAACTACATCTGAAACTTATAACAACGCATCTGTAGGCGTCGCGACACATCTGTTAACCCAAAATCCGCATATGATAAACCGAGTCGCATCTGACAGTCAAAAAGCCGCAAGTGAAAAATTGAACCGCAGTTGCTAAACCGTGACGCAATTGCCAAACTGTGACGCATTTGCCTTTCAAAATTTTAAAACTGCACATTCAAAACTAGAGACCTCCAAACTGTCAACCATTTGTCAAACTCTGTCATCAGAAAGATTCTGCCAGCAACCCAATTTGAAATTGCTCAAAGTTTTGTCTCTTAGCTTGCATTGATCATCTTAGGTTTCATACCTCATCCCATTTAAGTATCATACATTCAACATTACGTTGTCCCTAGGCTCAAATCTTGCATATTTAGGAATAGGAAAATCTTAGGCACCCCTTGGAAAAATCATTGTTTTCAAAATTAGACCCTTTTGGACTAAGTTATCAAACATCCTTTTAGTCATTGTCCTCTTTTGTGAGATTTCTTCCAACTCAAAAGTCTAGTTAGGAAGACTCATTAGTCATCTTGTCAACTTGTCATTAACAACAAAGTCTTTTAGCAGTCCAAATCGAAAACAAAGTTCAAGCTTAGAAGTGCTTAGATAGCCTCATTCTACATTGCATCCACATTGCATACCTTATTCACAAAAATCCAAAAATAGTGGTCATTTTAGTCGTCAATTTGAACCTTAGATTTCACCTAGTGTCATACTTGCATCTAGTGGACATTCCCTTTGAGCAATCTCATTTATGGTCGAAACCAGACTTCAAAAGCACAAAAGACAAATGGAAAACTTTAGGCAAGATCCCAACAGTCCTCCACATGACTCAAACTGTACCGTGAATGATCCCTTTACCAATCTAGACAATCAACCTCTAGTGACAACACAATCCTTACCTAACAACTCATTCGAACACTACATGCAAAGAGATGAAAACGGTCAACTACTTCAAGAACACATAGAAGCATTGACACAAGACCCAGAGGCCTATCAGTTGGCTGAAACAATAGCACATCACGATAGAGACAGATTCGTAGCTATGCTCTTGAGTGAAGGAGCTAAGTTACCACCAGGATTTGACATTAACACATTACATGACCCTAATGCCAACAATGTTCATAATATCTCACACAGTGGTCAAATCCTAAATACTACAAGCAACATCCCTTTTGACACCACAACACTGCATACCACATCCAACATCCCAAACATCTCCAATACAATAAACGCTACATCTATTGGGGGATCACAATCATCCACAACATCCACAACACTACCCCAATTAAATACAACCACTCTTGGCTCCATGACACCATCAGCAAATTATTCCAATCCTCCTGTTATCGCAACAGCAAACATCACGGGGGCATCATCAAGTCATCACAACCCCCCCTTGACAAATACATCTACTACCACGAACACAACTTCAACAAAATCGTTTAGTAGTAATTCACAACATCCTTTGGGAGGAGCCACAGGACGTATCTTTATACAAGGACAACAACAAAATGTTAACACGACAACACAGTCAAACGTCATTACCTCCCAAGGTACAAATACCAATGTTCCCCTTGTGCAAAATCAGCAATTCACACAAAGTGGCCAAATAACTCAACCCATGACATCGTTAATAAATCATAAAATTCATGGTCACAACATCCCCCAAATAATGACATGCATAGCTGGGGGACACATTCCAACATACTCATCCAACGTTCACACTCATCAACATGCACCTAATCACAACTTCCAATACCAACAACACACGTCATACGTACCACAACAACCCGTACCGCCACAATACACCTATACTCACGCAGGAACACATGGTGTACCAGGCAATCCAATGTATGGAAATGTAAATGACCCCACCATAGATGAACTCAAAACAACAGTGCGGGATATGGAGAAGAAAATGCAAAACATGTTCATCACAGGCGGGAAACCCGAAATATCATATGATTTGGATGTATACCCATTCGACACAAACTTACGTATGCCTGCATTTCCGCCAAGATATGTGTCACCCAACTTCACTAAATATAAAGGCAAGACAAATCCCATTGAACATCTTCATGAATTCGCAACTAACTGTATTGATATCGCCTACGAACCCACATACTTGATGAGACTTTTTTCCAAAATTTTGGCAGGTCAAGCCCTTGAATGGTTTTCAACACAAAAAGATATCCAGACATGGGATGAGCTCAAAAGAAGGTTCATAAAAAATTATGCATACAATATTGACATGGACACCTCTATCACTAGCTTGTGCAATCTCACACAAGAAGATTCGGGTGAGACATTTATCCCATTCTTTCAAAAATGGAGAAGCCTCGCTAGTTGATGTCACATTGACATTCCTGAAAGAGAAAAGGTTGACATGTTTGTACAAACACTTCTAGGGCCCCTCAAATTCGCAATGCAAATACATTGTTGCACAACCTTCACAGAATTAGTGGAAAAGGGGGTCCAAATTGAGAAAGCCCATATCGCAAAGGGAGAACTGAGGTATGGTTCCAAAAACACAAACACCAACCCACCCGCTGACAAAAACAAATATTGGGTCAAGAATAAACATGTTACAAATGATGGTGTTGTCGATGCCAAGACTGCAAGTCCCGTATTGGCTCTGAAAGGGGTGAAACAACAAAATAGACCAACAACGACATTGACACCTCCCCCCAATACTCCTTCAAATAGTCAAAATGGTCAAAACCGCCAAGGACAATATCGTCAACTAAGACAATTCCCTAGGGGTTGCACATACACCAATTTAGGTGAACCCATTGCAGATGTCCTCAAGAAATGCATCCAACATGGGGTCATCACACTTCCAGAAATAAAACCTTATGACCCAGGACAATTCAAACCAGCATGGTGGGATGACAAAGCAATTTGTGAATACCATCGGGTCAAAGGGCATACAACCTCCAACTGTAGACAACTGAAAAACGCAATCCAAGACCTTATTGAAAATCGCACCATCGAAGTAGGTGGATTGCAATTCAATTCCAACTCAGATCATACTATCCACAAGAATCCACTGCAGGATCATGGTCCCCATAATGCTTCCACTTCAGGTCCACATAACCACGCTAACTTCACCCGAGTCAAGTACGATTACTCTGGTGGACCAACAATAAATAATATTAGAACAGACGATGAGTACATCAACACCATCATGATCAAGAGAGCGCCACAGTGCAATGCTACTACGCGAAGTGGCAAGGTCACTATAGTTGGTCCACCTCCCCCTAGACAAGCCAAGATCATTATAGCAAGCCCATCTGCTAAGCAATCACAACCAGCTTCATCCGCTAAACAACCAAAACCTGTCTCAACCCCACAACAGTGGAAACCCAAAAGTCAGTTCAATCTCATTGACCAACTAGGAAAGACTCTTGTGCAAATATCTATCCTTGAGCTGCTTCGTA
The DNA here is from genome assembly GCA_007258455.2 of Sequoia sempervirens. NCBI lineage: Eukaryota > Viridiplantae > Streptophyta > Pinopsida > Cupressales > Cupressaceae > Sequoia > Sequoia sempervirens. The sequence goes on along the minus strand of VDFB02388178.1, from coordinate 23,873 downwards.
TCTCTCCTGCACACAAAGAAATCCTGGATAAAACTCTCCTAGAGTCCTCAGTCCCGAAGGACATTGATGTCAATCAGTTTGAAACTATGGTGGGATATCTCACCACGCCGCACCATGTCACCTTCTCAGATCAGGATTACTCATCATCTAAAACCAACCACAATGATGTGTTACACATAGAAGTTTTTGTCCACAAGCACAAGGTTAGACGGGTTTTAATAGATGGCAGAGCAGGGTTGAATATATGCTCCCTTAAAATGGTTAAGGCTCTCGGATTCTCTGATGCATGCGTAGACCCAATGAAAAGCATAGTGATCAAAGCATATGATGACGAGGAACTCTCTTCGCGAGGTGTTATCTCTCTCCCTATCAGAGTGGGACCACTTATTGTCAACACAACTTGCCAGGTCCTAGATTTGGAACTACCATACAACATCTTACTTGGCCACCCATCGATCCACGCCTTAAAAGCCATTTTGTCGACATACCACCAATGCCTCAAGTTTCGTTTTGATGGTACAAAAGTAACCATATACGGAGACCCTGACCCTTTCCAATATTGTACCAATTTAAGGGGTATCTCTGAAAACCAAGTACCTATTAACCGGGAAGCACCTGGCTCCTCATCCAAATACATCAACCCTTCCATGCTCGGGTCATCTTCCACATCCACTCCATCCACGTCTTCTGACATATCACAACCCTCCACCAACCCTAAGACCGAATCAACCGATAAAATCCAGGACCTCGGCTGTGGAGAGTTCAAACTAAATATAGCATACAGCATAACTACAATACCCACTCCTCCAAAGATATATGGTCGACCATGTTTCAGAATGGAACCGCAAGAAACATTCAAAGTTCCACCGAATACAGTTTTCATCAAGTGGGGAGACATGAGTGATGAAGACCTTGCCGATATCACAGGATGGATCTACAAGGACACAGTCTCATTACCTCCACTACCAGTCCAGAGATATGGCAAGGGTTACAATATCATGAAGGCTAAAGGCTACGATGGTACTAGTGGCCTTGGAAAAAATAAAACTGGTCGAAGAGAACCCATAGAAACTTTCCAAACTCCGAAGTATCTTGGATTAGGGTTTGGATCACTCGCCAATGGTGATCGACGTACCCATGAACTTTCCAGTGAGCGAGTACATGCTTCTGAAAGTGTTGAGACTACTAGGGAATACCTAACTGAAACAGACTCCCACGAGTGGGAATTTGGCTCCGAACGATCCCTAAGTGACTGTTGTCTTGATGATTTGTTTGTCAAACCAGGAGAATTGACCTCTGAACAATGATTTTGGCAAACATTCAAAGTTGAGCGGGCACCAAACAGTCAAAATCCCACTACCACGTCTCATGACACACAACAACCACCATCCGAACCCCCTCAATCTAATCTATCCGAAGTATCAGATGATATTGATAACCAGGGCTCTCAAACCTTCACCCCTTATTATGATAACGAATATGACACTAGTGAAGGAGAATACTGGATAGAGTCCGATGTGGAGTTGGACGATGATAACCTCATCTACAACATCAGCGAATCCATCCGGTATATCTCCATATCCCACCCTCAATTCACTAGCCTTGACGATGGCATTTCATTAGTCTACCCTCAACTAGTCGATTGGGACCAACAAGGGTCTACCAGACATTCCAAAAATGATGCAGCCATTATTTAATTCATGGATTACGCCAGGGCATACCCAATGGGGACCACAAATCTAGATTTTCCATTGATTTAGACTGCACCGCATACTTTGGAGAAACTGTTCAGTCCTCTAGTCACAAAAGTAAAAATAAAGTAAAAAATGAAACATCTCTAGGTGAAAACCGAAAGGCACCTCTTGACGGTAAAATAGTAAAAACAAAGGACATATCTGCAGGTGAAAACCTCTCGGAGGTGCCCAAAGATGGAGGACTAGACTTTCTCCCCGTGCAACAAGAGAGACCGGCCATGCTTGTTGAGGACACCATAGAGGATAACATTTCAACTTCAGAAGACCCCAAGATGGTCCTATTTGCGGCATCATTGACAGATGAAGAGAAACTAGAATTTCATAAATTCTTTGCAAAATGGAAAATAAACTTTGCATGGTCCTACACTGACATGCCAGGATTGGACCCCAAACTAGTTCTACATCATCTGCCACTAGTACCCAATGCTAAACCAGTCGAGCAGAAGTTGCACAAAATGCACCCACAAGTTGCCCTATTGGTTAAGGCCGAGTTAAAGAAATTACTGGATGCCGGATTCATAAGGACTATAGATTATGTTGAATGGATTTCCAACCTAGTGTCGGTGACAAAGCCAAATGGATTAATTCGGGTATGTACAGATTTTCGGGACTTAAACAAAGCATGTCCAAAGGATGACTTTCCTTTGCCCAACATTGACATTATAGTCGATCTAACTGTAGGACACGAGATGCTATCCCTCATGGATGGTTTCTCTGGTTATAATCAAATTCGAATTGCTCCCGAGGACCAACACAAAACAACATTTACTTGCCCATGGGGTACATACTGTTGGAACGCTGCCCTCTGCCCAAAAAATGCAGCTTACATACCAAAGGGTTGAGGATTCACGATCTTCCATGATATGATGCACAATATAATGGAAGACTATGTAGATGACTGCATAATAAATCAAAATGCAGCATCATTTGAAGGTACTTGACAAAATCTTCAAGAGACTAGAAGAGTACAAGGTGCGGTTAAACCCTAAGAAATGTGTTTTTGGCGTCACGTCAGGTAAGCTATTGGGATACATAGTTTCCCGAAGAGGCATAGAGGTCAATCCGGCAAAGGTTAAAGCAATCATAGACATGCCTCCCCCTCGAGGGATCAGTGAACTCAGAACTCTGCAAGGCAGAGTACAATCTATTTGCCGCTTCATAGCTCAATTGGCAGATAAGTGCCACCCATTCCAATATTTGTTACGCAGGTGTCCCTTTGTATGGACAGATAAATGTCAACAGGACTTCCAGTAAATCAAAGATTACCTGCTATCAACACCAGTCCTCATGTCGCCTATTCATGGAAAGCCACTATTTCTATACATCTCGACCACTAGTTCAACACTGTGGGCATTACTGGCCCAAAATGATCATGAGGGGAAAGAAAGAGCAAATACTACATCAGCCGCATTAATCGCATAGGTTATGAGTTGAATTATATACAGCATTGAACGCAAGTATTAGTCTCGCAGTTGTCTTTGCAGCCCAAAAACTAAGACATTATATGCTCAATCATCAGACACAACTAGTTGCCAAAATTGACCCATTGAAATACCTATTAAGTCAAGTAGCGTTAATAGGCTGATTGGCAAAATGGGTTATGATCCTAAGTGAGTACGACATACAGTATGTTGAACGCAAGGCAATAAAAGGGCAAGTAATAGCAGATCAACTGGCAGAGGCACCAATGCAAGCCTCTCATCCATTGGTAACTAACTTTCCTGACGAGTCCATTTTTCATACAGAACCAACAACACCATGGAAGCTGTATTTTGATGGGTCTCACACTGGTCATGGCTTAGGAGCTGGAATCTTATTCATCACACCACAAGGGGATTCAATTCCTAAGTCATTTTGAATTGCTTTCCCTTGCACAAACAACATCACCGAATACGAAGCACTAGTTACAGGTCTCAAGTTGGCAATCAAATGGAAAATTCAGACATTGCTTGTATTTGGGGATTCCCAGCTAGTAATCAAACAAGTGAATGGTGACTATGAAACAAAGGGATGAGAAGTTGCTTCCTTGCGTAAAGAGGATGGTGATAGTTTCCTTAACATACTGAATCGTCTTTGAACAAATCCCCGGTGGTACGTAATAATAAGGCAGCCAGACAATGGCTACTATTAGTTCTCTCTTGGACATCCCTAAAAATGTGTCACAATTTGAGTTCCTAGTAGAATAGCTGTTGATACCGGCATATGATATCCCAGAGTCAGAAATGGTTTGTGAACTTGTTGGTCCCAACTCTCCTTGGTATCAGGACATTTATGACTATCTAAAGACTCACACCCTTCCATCGAACCTATCCAATAACCAAAGGAAGTCCTTCATTAGAAAATCCGCAAGGTATGCCATTATCAGTGACACCCTATACCGCCGTAGTTTGGACACTACCCTCCTTAGATGTCTTGACACCGATGAAGCATGTACGAACTTACAAGAAGTACACGATGGTATATGCGGATCTCATTCGAGTGGTCCTACTCTGGCTAAGAAACTAACGAGACTTGGATATTATTGGCCGACAATGGAAAAGGATGCAATAGAATATGTCAGAACCTGTCGCAAGTGTCAGATCCATAGTGATTTGGTCCATGCTCCAGCACAGGAACTTCGGCCAATCACTTCTCCGTGGCCCTTCGCTCAATGGGGACTCGACCTCGTGGGTAAGATCCATCCAACTTCCTCCAACGGCCATAAATTCATTATCACCGCCATTGAGTATTTCACAAAGTGGATCGAAGCCATTCCATTGACATACATTACTGGCAAACAAATATCAAAGTTTATCCTCAATTACATCATTTGCCGGTATGGCCTCCCACAGTCCATCATCACTGACAACGGACGTCCGTTCAAAAACCAAGACGTACGTGAGTTATGTGAGCAATTCCATATCCAACACCACTTTTCATCCCCATATTACCCCCAAGGAAACGGCCAAGCTGAGGCGTCGAATAAAACCATTATCAAGATCCTTAAAAAGACTGTCAATGACGCTGGCCGCGATTGGCACATACAACTTAACCCTGCCCTGTGGGCTTACCGAACTAGCATTCGTACGCCTACAGGGGCTACCCCATTCGCCCTGGTTTTTGGCGCGGAAGCCATCTTACCCATTGAGGTCGAAATTCCTTCACTACGGGTCTCTTTGAAGGGTCTAGCTAATGAAGAGGAATACCGACAGTCACGCTTGCACGAGCTGGAAATGCTGGACGAAAGAAGACAAAACTCACTGAATCACCTCCAGGCATATCAAAACCGCCTTTGTCGCAGCTACAATAAAGGTCATGGTCGAAAGTTTGACATTGGCAAACCTCTGCTCATGCGTAACCCTAAGAACCAAGCAGACAGAGAAAAGCTGCAAAGTTTGAACCAAACCTACTGGTCCATATCATCATATATTCTTTTGGTTCTGGAGCATATCAATTGGCGACTCCAGATGGGGAACAATTGACTGAACCCATCAACAGTTTACACCTCTGAAAGTTCTACGCATAGCATCAGAGGACAAAACTGGAGGACCCTAAAATACAAAAAAATTGAAAAAATAAAAATAAAAAATCGTCACATTGATGAAAACCTAGCAAACAAGCATCTTGGTGACACAAAAAAAATCAAAAAATCACAAAAATAGTAAAAGGAAAAATAATTCGTCCAATTGTGAAAACCTGGCAAACAGGCGCTTTGGACAGGTACCATGGTGAAAACTTGGCAAACAGGCGCCATGTGTAATCAATCATTGCTCTGCCATCTATTGTCACTTGGTCTAAACTTGGCTTAGGATGAAAGCTATCTTCGCCATTATTTCGCCAGTCACTGTCACATCCTACTCTACCTATCCTAGTGGATGAATGATTGATATCAAGTCCTGACGACTATTTGTCCAGCACGTCAACAACATCCTATCTGTATCCCTTGCAAATGGCTAAGTCTTAAACCTAACTGGGGGAAAAATGTTTATCACTAAAATCTAAAATGTCCTCAAGAAAGACTAAAAATTGTAAATGTCTAAAAAGATAAAAACATCATAAAATGTCCTGAAGAAAGACCAAAAAAATCATAAAATGTCCTGAAAAAAGACAAAAACATCATAAAATGTCCTGAAAAAAGACCTAAAAATCATAAAACGTCCTGAAGAAAACCAAACAAAACAGCTGACCGCGCAACGCACACAAGTGCACTATCATCTCTAGTCTAAGTCAATCAAGTCAATAAGTCCATGTCATTGTCCGAACTACGTTGTCTCTGCACATTTGCTACGTAGGCAAGACTCATACTTGAGTCCCCGAGACATTAGGTCAGTCCTATTAGGTTTGTCAAAATAAATCATGGCGCAATCTTTGTTCATCAAGACAACGTCATTGGTCGTGTCGAACTACGAGGTCTCTGAGTGTATGACGTAGGCAAGGCCATCTATTGATGAGCCCCCGAGGCTGCACTAGGTCAGTCCATTAGGGTTCATGACACTAAAATGGCACACACGTCAAAAATCCTCAATCAATTTCCAAATGGGAAAACTCCTAAAATAGAGTAAAACCATCTTTTATTTAACATGACAATCTCATCAAGGCAATCTCGGCATATAATCAAACACAGGTCAACCTCGGTCACAACAGGTTAACCTCAGTCAAACACAAGTCAAAGCAAGTTAAATCATTATAACCGGTCAAACTGTCAAATTTTGGTTAGTCTTCAGATGAGTCCTTCTGAAAGATAACCTTTGTCATTTACGCCTTAGGATGTGTCCTTCCTAGGCGTCGTCATCGTCATTTCGGCCTTTCGAGCGATCCTCTTGACATCTAAGGATCACTCTTCCTGACATTAGCATTCTTCAGATGAGTCCTTCTGAAGAACCAACTCTGTCATTTATGCTTTAGGATGTGTCCTTCCTAGGCATCGTCATTATTTTGAGGGACCCCTTACGACCATTAGGGATCAAATCCTCCTGTCATTCGGCATCATTCAGGATGTGTCCTTCCTGAATTCACCAAGTCTCGACATTTTCAAGGTCGTCAAAACTTTAAACACTCAGACATCTTGACATCGTCAAACATGACACCTTGGCATCAGAACAATGGCTATCCAGATGTACTTGACAAACACTTGGCAACTGTCTTTTCATCTCTTATCATGTTATTAGTTTTTCAGCGAGATCCCACTAAGCAGGATTTATAGAAGCAGCGATGTAGCATGACAATTGACACGCATGACTACTAGCTTCTCAGCGAGATCCTGATCTTGGGATTTAGAAAAGCAACGACATATCATGATAGAGACTTTATTTTTGTAATTTGGCAATCATGTCACTAGTTTCTCAAGGATGTCCTGGAAACAGGATTTAGAGAAGCAACGACGTTTCCTGATCTGTCATTGTCTTTTTCTGCCTGTGGTTGATTATGATGACAAGACTGGGGCAAGCACGCTCCTAGTACGAGTCATAACCATCCTTGTCTGTGACTGTTCTGTCTTGGGTAATGGTACAACCTTGCACACCTAGATCTACGTCATATCTTGGTGTTTGTTGACCATTACAACAGTTTTCCCAATGATGATTAAAGAGCAATGAATATTAAAAGTCCTATAGTAAAGTTTTGAAGGATTTGTATCTTCTCATAGGTCTCATATCTTCTCCTCTTTGGTCTGGTCATCTTCTCTCATCAGTCCCGCCATCTTCTCTCATCCATCCTGCGATGATATCCTGTGTCATTCAAAAACATAAGTGCATACATGATATATCCATTGCATTAGGTCCATACATACATCATCCATGGCATTAAATAATATCATACATGGCATTACATCATATACATAATCACAAACATTGCATTAACATAATCATCATCATTGCATCTTTTACATAAAGGTATCATGCACATCATTAACATAAGCATATGAATATTGCATCATCATGACATCAAAAATCACAACATAGACATCATAATACATAAATGGCATCATAAATTAAGCATCATATACCATACACACATAATGCATAGAACATCACATAACACATATAGGTCGCATCAAAACTGCATCATCATATAAATCTCATCTCAAAAATATGCAATGTCACAGGATAGAGTCAATGGATATCCCAAAAATGGAGCTCGCAGGCTCAACAATAAACATAATGTGTCCAAATACAAATATGCCCCTAGGGTAGGCTCTCATCATCCCCTCGGGGTGAAGAATGTGGTGGTGGCCGAGGCCCTGTCACTGGCTCTGAAACAATGGACGGTCCTGTAGTGCCCTGTGGCTGTGAGGATGAGGGAACTGTGAATGAGGGCATCATCTCAACAGTAGTACACCTGTGAGGTCACTGCTGCTGGACTCTGAAAAGCGGTAGGATCTGTCACTGGTGGCTGACCCTGTACTGACCTCTGAGCTGAACCAATGGAACCCTGACTGTGTCCCGAATGATGACTCGGAGTATGCCTGCGGGAGTGATGTGATCTGTGGCCTGATGTGTGTCCTGTGGAAGTTGACCCTCCGACACTGCTATGGCTCCTGGTACCACTGCCACTACCCGACCTGTGTCCACTGCCTGTCCTCGTCTGTGATCGAGATAGGGTAGGATCTCGCTGCTCTGGTGGCACTGCCTGCTCATATAATGTCCTGTACTGACCTAGCCTCATGCTCACCCTGGCCAACTCCCGAGCCATGTCCCCTATGGGTCCTGAACATAGGGCCGCGAACTTTGTGCACCATCGCGCTGAATCCTGTTGGCAGATCACCGCCTGATCCTTCTCCACATGGGCTACCTCTAGTGCTGACTGTAGGGATCTCACCTATGCTAGGTTGGCATCTAACCTCTGCTGCAGATCGGCCACTCGCTGATCAACTATCTCATCCGGTGGCAACTCTGAAGATGGTATCTCCTCCTCACCCTCCACCATCTGCCATCTGAGGACTCTCTCTGCCTCACCTATGGCCTCATCCTCCTCGTCATCATCATCATCCTCCTCTCCTACCACTGCCGTCTCCTCCTCTCCTGCCACCTCTGTCTCCTGTCTCTCCCCCTCCGCCTCCTCCTCCCCTGCCACATCCACCTCTGGGGCCCTGACATCCTCCTCCTGTCTCTCCCCCTCCGCCTCCTCCCGTCCCCCCCCCTCTGGCTCCCCCTCCTGTCTCCCCTCACCCTCTATCTCCTGTCTGGGCTGCTCCTCCATATCCCCCTCCTCACCAACCTCGGGGATAGCATCTAATGCTACCCTCGCCATGCGCTGTCGCACCCTGCGACCTGGTACCTGTCCGTCCCGTCGTCGCCTCCTGCCATCTCCTCCGTCATCTCCACCTCGACCTCCGTCTCCACCACGGCCCCCATCTCCACCTCGACCTCCGTCTCCACCACCGCCCCCGTCTCCACCTCGACCTCCATCATCACCCCGACCTCCGTCTCCACCTCGTCCTCCATCATCACCCCTGCCTCCGTCCCTCCCTCCATCACCACCCCTCCCTCCATCTCCATCCCTGCCCCTGCCTCTACCTCTGCCTCTGCCCCCATCTCTACCTCTGCCCCCTCGTCTGGCTCGCGGTACTCGTGGAATCACTGACCGCCTGTCAACTGGTGCTGGCCCGTCAGGATCTGTCAATGGTACAGGTCGGCGTGCATGCCACCATAGATCATAGGCTGGTGTGGTACCTAGATCTGCTGCCCCACCTCTCCAACCCCAGGCCTGGGCTACTAACCCGTCAATCTCCTGTGTCGCGAAGGCCACTGGGATGGCCGGCCCCCATGCATACTCTCTAGACGATCAGTATACTCGCCGCCCCTATGGGTACATCTGCCTCCCCGAATCGCCTCAAGACACTGTGGCGATATACATCTCAACTATCAAGAACGTCTTCGTATTTCATCTCGCCAATCAAGTATCGAGCATCGCCTCGCAAAAATCGAGATGCTTGTCTCATCATCCTACAATTGGCAATCCTCGTAGGGTCTCCGTATGAATACCATGGTATCAACTGGCGCCACCACCTGCCTCACCCATACGGTCTCTGGGCTGTGAATGCGCCGCATAGTAGTAGAGGTATCTCAGCTACCGTGGTCTGCTGATAGGAGGCGTATTATGGTAATACGCCCCATGCCTGCATCATCATCAAGCAGGGTCCCACAGAGATACTCTCTCCTCTCCTATACACAACGTCATGCAGCTGATGATAAAGTGTCCCCAGCAAACAAGGACCCCATGCATAAACTGTCCTATCTCGTCGCATGCCGACCATGACATCCCCCCAGCCAATCGGAAATCCGTGTCCTCGTCGGTCTGGAACCAAGATGCCACCAATCAGAGTCGCCAAGAATGCATCAAAGCGACTGTAATGCTCCGCCAGGAAATCCCAATGGATCTCATAACCCTCAATGCCGAGTCCGGCACCCTGATCCTGGTAGTACGCCCGGAAGGTCTGCTCGCCATGACGGGGATCGTACACGATCCGCTCCCCTCGAATCGGAATCCGGAGAATACGGTAGACGTCCTCCAAAGTAATCGTAGCCTCACCTGTCGGCAGGTGAAAGGAACAGGTCTCTGAATGCCATCTCTCGCACAACGCCGTCAGTAAACCCCTGTTCGCCCGAATGGCGGGCATGAATGCAACATGGAATAAGCCGAGTCTCATCAGTCGTCGCCACTCTCGCGGGCCTAGCTGATCGCCAAACCGAAAGGTCCTCGGTCTGCTCTCCCTCGTGTAAATAGGGGCAAGCTGCCTCTGCAAAAAGATGAACACGGCATCAGCACCTTTTTGGACAACTGTGACCGTCATAGACAATAACTTAGGGCATGAAGGCATTAAAATAAGTTAAAGAAAGAAAACAGGAAAATGCGTCGCAAAAACACAAATGCGTCGTTCAAAAACTAAAATGCGTTCCAACAAATCAAATGCGTCGCTATTTAGCACTTGCGTCTCTAATTTAGGCATTTGCATTGATACAATGCGAATGCGGCGCGAAAATTCACCTGCGTCATTCGAATAAACAGTTGCGTCGCATAAGAGCGATTGCAGCTTTCGGTGGGTCACATGCGATGCGGTTAAGCACTTGCGTCACACCAAAAATTGAATGCGGTGCATAACGCCGGTGTGTCTCGTTTGTTCTTTACACTTGCGTCGTGACGCATCAAATGCGGCGAACGCGAAGTCAATTGCGGCTTACGCGAACGCATATGCGTCGCGGCGCATTCGTTCACTATCCTAGAAAGCATAAAAAAACACGTAAATCGAAAAAATGACAAAGCAAGTTTAGTGTACATACCGCAGGTCCTGAGCCCTCTAGCCGCCTGAAGGTCCTCACGATCTCTCCGCGGTGCTCTGTCACTGGAATCACCATCGTCGCTGCTGCGCCTTTTGCTCTGAGCTCTCAAGATTTACAAGGTAAATAGTGAAAGTGAATTGACTTTTACCCCTTTGACCATCTATTTATAGGGTGAAAGTGACATTTTTCAACTGCAGTTAATACTGGAGGCTCATTTCCGCGCTTTTGACCTCTCCGTAAGTTGCTTTAAACATGTCAGAATTTGAAACCGACTGCGCCGCTGTTTTTCTGACCATCAAATTGATTTATCGGGACCTTTTGCAAATTTTTCTGGCGCCGACCCAAAATTTGAAAATTTTTGAGGGGGCAAGAATACTCCGTACCTTCACTGGGGCATATTTTTGACTTAATTTTCTTTGTCACAATACGACAAGCGACATTATGATAAAGAGGGGCAAAATGTAGACACCTAAAAATGACCTAGGCCTGCAAGCTTCATTTTTACCACTTTCGTCCTAGCATAATTAAGCTATTTAATTATGTCCTTGGTCCACATTCGACTATTGATTAAATAATTCATAATTATTTAATTAATTCATGTCATTTGTTCCTCCTTGATTATTAAATAAATAAATATTATTTATTTATTTAATACATCACTAATTATTTAAAGTCTTCCTTTGATTAAATAAATTTCATAATTTATTTAATTTCCCTTTAACATTTATGTCTTCTTGATTAATTAAATAAATTTTATTTATTTAATTACGTCACTAATTAAGTCCCCTTCTTCTAAAAAATTAAATAAATTCTTATTTATTTAATTATGTCCATTTTCCACTATAATTAAATAATTCATTTAATTATTTAATTATTCATTAGCTTTTTCTCCCATTAAAATTAAATAAATTTGATTTATTTAATTTAGCCATTCTCTTGAATTTTGAATTAAAATCATTATTTAATTTCAAAATAATTCTTTTATCACATTCCTCCATAATTAAATAATATCTTTATTATTTAATTACTTGCTAGTTATCTGGGGTAAATAAATCTTATTATTTAATTTCTCCAGCAACCTCTTTGTCCGTGCCAGCCTTATCTTCCAATTTAATTCTTGACTTTTGACTTCTCATTCAATTTCGACCGTTGATTGAATTATTTCATAATTCAATCTCCACCCTTCATTCTTACCTGTTGCCCTAATTTTGACCTAACCCTAATGCACATATCAACATTCAATCTTAAACATTGATCTTAGGGTTCCTGTCATTTTTTCATCCTGGCCACACGTTCAAAATTGCAATTTTTATAAAAGGGCAATTTTGACCTCATTTGCAGGCCTCTCTGAATCTTTAGCTCATTTTGACTTCTTGCACTTTTAGTCTATGTCAACTTGCTGTCAATTTAGGGTTATAGTTTTTTACAGTCATTAGTCATTTTAGCTCATTGTAGGGTTATTGTTATTTTTTGCAAATCCTTCAACACTTGCATAGGGCTTAGTCTTTAGTCATAGTTGCTCACATAAATCTGAGGGCTTTGTTATTTATCTGCAAGCTAGGAGGTATAACAGAGATTAATCATGGAAGGTGGAGACATAGGGTAACTTCATCCCTATTGTCTTCACTCCACTTCCTTTGTGCTTTGTTATTTTCATAGGAATTTCACTCTTGTTATTGTACTTACACAAATTTAGGATTTTCCCTTGATTACAAAGTCCGCTGATTTCCATTTCTCAAGTATTTCTACTTCTTCATCACTCACATCATCAATTGGTCAACCTTTTCTCTGGGCCATTTCAACTGCATCTAATCCGGCAGTAATCCCTCACAACATATCCATGATTGCTTGGTCTGAACTTCCATGCAGTCCATTTCCTCTGACATTTCTTCTTTTCGCCATCTTTCTGCAAGTGCTCTACAGTTGTAGGTAAAATCCTCAATCCTCCACCCCACAAAAAATCTTCAACAGGACTTCGCTATTTCCAATGACCTCACACAGATTGAATCTCGCTCTAATACCAACTGACACAAATAACACGGAGGAGGATCCTCAAGTAGAACAATCCTAACTGTGCAGAAAGAGTAACACAATGCAAAAAACACAGAATATGGAGGGAAATGTAGATGAAAAATATCCTTGTTGATATAAAAATCAATTACATTTAGCCAGCAACATCTGGGCTTGAAGATTTGGGCTCACATGCCACTTACCAAAATATACAGAAATACAACATTCTAACTAGCTCAACTTGCAAGAAAAAAACAATCTAAAACTCTTTTATTACATTCCCTATGATTCACCTCCATATTTTTCTATCTCTTACAAGTTTTATTTCACATTTGTGGGTCAAGAAACATCCATGTCAGCCAAGAAAATAATTAAAATATCCAAGAGGAAAATGTAATAGTTACATGAATAGGTTGGCCTTTAGTTTGAATTCTTCATCATGAGTGCAAGAAAATGAAGTGTAGACCTAAACTAAAGGTTGGAGACACTCCAAAAAATAATTAAAATAACACCATAGAGATTTTTAAGTCATGGGGATGATCCATGAACTATCTGATAGCAGTTAGGCTTGGAAACTTATCTGGTGCCAGACAATAAAAATGTCACATATTCCAAAAGCGATAACTTGCTAGAAAAAGATCCAATCAAGCTCAAATCTTGGGATAAGGAACAAGATCATGTCTAAGAGATACATTGAGATCCATAGGGTCAGATGAGAAAATATGATGAATCTACCAACCATGAATTGAAAGAAAATATTTTTAGTTGGTGCAAGATTTCCAAGAAACAAGGATGACCTTGCATCATATAAAGTTTCAAAAAAAAATCCTCCAATGAACCTTCAAACGGTGGAATCAAATATTAGCAAAGAAACACTTTTCACAATGAAAAATGTTGCTAGCAATGGAGTAATTGGGCTTCAAACTCCAAATTGTAGTGCCTCTAGTTAGAGAAAGAAAGACCATCCACACAATGATTTTGTAGATAATAAATATTCTAGACAAATTTAAAACTAATGAGAGATTATGCTAGGTAATAAATGAAAATTTGACCGGTGGAGGATGGGTGATCAACCACAAGCGGTAGAAGAAATGATCGGGCCTGCACAACTTTAATGCTTCAAGAAACTAGTAAAATGAAACTTGAAATGCCTTGCACAAGTTTAAATGCCCTTTTGCACATAATTTTCCTCCTTTTCAGATGTATAGAGTGGTGAGTACCATCTATGTCAAATTCATCAACTCCACATTATTGAACATTATGAGTAGAAGTTAAATTGTGTTGACTAGGGATTGAATAACAATGGGAAGAGGTTATAATTTCCACTTCATATATCAAACCAATATCACCGCCAAAGGAAATAAGCACTTCATATCAACAGCTTTAGTGTTCCTTCATAGAGAGAAATTCATGCCGAGCAAATAAATCATGGTTGTAGTAGGAAAATGGGGTCCTTGCAAAAAAATACCATGCCTCCAAAGCACAAGCTACCACTAGAAAAAATAAATTTCATGACGTTGGACAAATATGCACCAAAAAAAGGTAGAAAATCAGGTCCACTCAATAATAGAATCGTGCCCTTAAAAAAATCTTTCCTTCAATGGGAAAATTGAGCCCTTCATAAAAAAAATTGCTGGAAGTCTGCAACTACTTTCCAAATAGATTGAATTTGGGCTTCTAAAAAGAAGAAAAATGCCTCCACATAAATCTAATGACCTCCAAAATTGTGCAGCCAAATCACATGATGAAATCACATAAATCATTTCCAAGGTGATGAAAACATGCTCTTTAACAAAGATAATCATTTCTCAACAAGGAAAAATTTTGAGCAATAAGAAAATGGTGCCTACAATCTTCTAAACAATGATCACAAGAAAATAAGGAAATTTTGAAATTTGAAGAAATTTTGAATGTCATAAAAATAAAATAAACGATCTCAAAACCTCTTGATGAAAAAATCTTAGGGAAGGAGTGTAGATTGGGTGTCTTTGATATCATGTTAGAGTGAATAACCCAAGATCATCTACATAAAATACCTTCACAGGCTATTTCATCAAAAGAGAATGAAAATGAGATGATTATATTACACAATGTACAACATTTTTAAAACCAAGAAAAATGTGACAAGTATGAAACTTCCCGATATGGGAAACACAACTACCCTAAGTTAAACTTAATTACACTCACAAATTTTGTAGAGGAATTTTTGTGATCTTGCAAGAAAGATGACAACTTTGATAACTTTACAATTTTGAAAACTTTCTCTCTCCACTTGATCTTCAACCTAAAACCTTCAATCACACATTAAAGGAGAAGAACAATGTTGTTTGTTAGGGAATAGGGTTTTTCCTTGGTCAAACCCTATTTTGGTAATCAAACCTTGAAATGAAACAATGCATAAAAGGAATGATGAATGAAAAAAGTAATGTCACTACTCACCACACCTTGATTGAAACCTTGGATTGCAAATCTAAAATTTATCATGAAGTGGCCTCAATGTATGTATATCTTGATCATAGAATTTGAGATGAAACAATGCTTGAATAGGATCTTCAATGCTACATCAACACATTATCTCAACAACATGCATGACTTTGACATGATGAAATAGATCTTTGATTGTTAGAATAAACTTTAGTAGTCTTTCCTTGAATTCTTTCTTGAATGCTCTATAATGCTCTTGTGAAAGAACTCTTGATTTCTTATGAAGATCTAAGATTTCTTAGATGAAAATTTCTAGCTGGGTTAAAGCACAAAGTTGTGTCACAATTTTTAAAGGAAAGGACCAACACTAATCCAAATTTTAAACTTGAATCACTAAAATGTGACATATATGTTTAGAAATTTGAAATGATGTAAACTAATAAAATATATATTTTTAGGATATTTTATGCTTGTATTTATAAAAAAAATAAAAAAATTATTTAAATGTAGTTTTTTATAAATTGACACTATAATTTAGTTCCTAAAAAAATGTTGAAAAATGAAGTCACATGAGACGTCAACCTTTATTTAGTAATTTTTTATTTCTTTTTCCTTAATTTTTTTGAGTGTATTTATAACTTGAAACTTTAGTGCATGGATATATTTTTTTTCCAATTTTTATAAATATATATTTTTTAAATAAATATTAAAATGTGCATGTATTAAAACATAATTGTTTCTATTTGATGTGACCTTTCACATTATCTATTTATCTAAAATGGAAGAAAAATGCCCTCTTGATATAGATTCTTTTATCTAGTGCATCATATTTTATTCAAAATTTTTAATAAGTTTTACTATTTTTCCTTGTCATGGTAATCAACCTAATATTTTGTGCTAATAACCTACTTTTAGTAAAAATATAAATAATAATTTAATTATTAAAATATATATTTTGAAAACTAGACTTATGGATCTATAAAATGGGATTTTTTTATTTTAAAAAAAATGTTATTTACATGAGTAGAATTTGTTAAAACATTGTTTTTTTTAAAACAAATCTATTTTTTTGGTAAATTAGCCTCAAAGTGGTGATACATATGCATTTAGCCATCAATTTCAGTTGGAAAAGTTATGGATATATCTAACTTAGCTAGAATGAATCTTACAAGATCATATGTTTGACGAAAATATATTTTTAGTTAAAAATACTTAAATTCACTTATGTTGATAAGTTGGTTGAAAGTGTGACACAACTTTGTACTTCTACCTAGGTGAAACTAAGTGAAATAGCCTTGCATTTATACATAACTTAATATTAAGTCCCAAAATTCAAATAACACAATCCAAAATCAGATCTAGGATTTGAAATCATTAAAATACCACCAAAAACATATCCCAAGGGCGAGATCATAGGTTAAGTGAGGACCCATTCAACATAGGTTGAATGGGTCATAACACACTTAACTAGGACACACTTCATGAAATATAAAATGATATGTAAAAAGGGGGTCCTAGGACCTAGTGAGGACCCATTCACCAAGTGGTGAATGGGTCCTAGGTTCACTAACCTAGGACACATTCCTTGTAAAATTAACTGTTGTGTAATATTATTAATAAATCTCATGCTTTGTCCCTCAGAAAATGCAATTAATTAGGCTTGGATTTGAATTAAAGGGGCCAATTAAGCTCAATTTAAACTAAACTAATTAATAAAGCCCTAGACTAGTGTGAAAGTGTAAAAATACACTTTACAACACCCTAAATAATGCACCATTAAGTCCATTTTATTAAAAAGGAACCTAGACTTAATGTGAATCTGTAAAACACATTAGAACACTAAATCAATACAACATTAGGCTCAATTATTATTAATTTCTCATTCCCAAACTAAGGAAAAAGGGATAATTTTTCCATTACTGAATAATTACCATAAAATTTATGTGAGAGCATTTAATGAACTATATTAAATTCCACATGAAATGATAGATATATAAAGAACTAGTCTGGAATTGAAAACATGTACAAAAATCTATCTAAAAAATACAGTAAAGTCATCTCATATAAATAAACACAAGTGGTCATAATGTATCACATGTGAAATTACATGAAATAACATGTGAAATGTATGACAAGTGGCACATATATAAATAAAATATACATATATATACACATATGTATACATGTACATATACTTTGTCTATAAAAGAAATTATCTAATTGTCATGACGATCAGTCAAATCAAGTCTCCTCTCCATTCCATGTTGACTAGATGGACCTTTATCATGCTATAGAATAGTACAAGAAACTTTAAATTAGATAAAGTTAAATAAATTTTGATTTAATTTAACCTAACTAATAAAATCATGAAATTAAATTTTTAAATGTAAACAACCAAAAGTATGCATAAATTACCATTTGATCATCTAGATATACTAGCACAATTTATTCAATGGGTGGTATAAGTATTGAATGAGGACCAAATTATTGAGATGATAATTCCTATATATTCAAATAAAGAAAACAATATAGGTTAGAAAATATTAGTGATAAAAATGATTTCAATTAAATATATGTGTTTAAAAAGACTTAAAGATTGTATAGGAGCTTTAGTAGAATTTTAGGACCTCAAATGACATGCCCTCATGGTCGTGACCTTGATCAATATCCCTTCCTAGAACCTATAAGGATACTATTATCATCATGCAAACACACACACACACACACACACACACACACACACACACACACACATAACATATATATTTAAATTTAAATATAAATTCAATTTCATTTGAATTTGAAAACTTACAATAATCATACTACATCTAGTGAGTTTTTAAAGCACGTGTAAATTTCAAACTTATATAAATTTTGAAAACACGCACCAAAGATAGCCTATGCATAAAAGGTGATGATGACTCAAGAGTTCTCGCCACACCTTGTGGTTTGTTAGCCATGGATATCATATGACCTCCCTACATAGATACAATATATTGTATCACATGTATGTACTATTTCAAATTAAATTAGATATGGACATATATATATATATATATATATAAATTGGTTTACCTAACCATAAGGTGTCCCCACTTGTATAGCTACTGTTGTAAAACAAACACGATCATATTAACATGGCCTCCTATCATCATTCAACTACACTAAACACTTCAAATTAATATTATATATAATTTAATGTTATTAAACATGAATTTGGCACATTTCAAACAAAATAAAATGTGCCTGAAGATGTACATACCTATTTAGGATGATCATCAAAACATAGTAAATCCAAAATTTATTCCACTGCTGATGTAGGTGCATCTAAAATGGTTTCCTAAATATACCAATAACATGAATTTCTAAGACCATCTCCTTCATGCTCTCTATCACCCACTTTAGTTTCCACATGGGTAGTCTGATCAAAGAGATCTCTTGAGAGAGAATTCAAAGCTCCAAATCTTGACATTATCATCTATTTTTGAAATGGAGCCAGAATACCACAATATGGAGGAGAAACAACCAGTGGAGTCAGATCATGTCATTGAGGATCAACACGTTTGCCTACTCTATTTTGGGCATGCCACACCTAACACCTTGAAATTACCTCATATCAAAATAGTTGGGTTTTTATCCAACCTAAACTCAGCCCATAATTTTCTCAAAAAATAAAGGGGAACCTCAAAATTTCCATGTGGTGGAGTATCAAAGATCATCCACCATATGTCCTAAAACTATTCAACTATCTATGGGTTCCTACACCATTTAATTGAAATTCATTTTTTATTGGGTGTAATTGGTTGGTTAGTATGGGGGTTAATAAAATATTAGGCAATGGTTTGTTTACTAATATGAAGGTCTTGGATCTCTTTATAAGATAGTCCATCTACATAAAATTGTCTCCTCTCTTCTTTGCATCAGTGAAAACTATCTAAATCCACATCAATGTATCCAATAGATTCAACAAAAAAATGTATCATAGATTCAAATTGTGCTAGATTGGTGGGAATTTTAGGATCATTTTTTATCAAATTGATATTTTTTTGAATGATATTTAAGTTTGCATGGATTGTTTCTCATTACTTAGTCTGATCAATTATAGGACATGGGGGGTTAGGAAGTGGAGAGGGTGGAAGTGTGGGGTTTTGAGGTGGCAAGCTATCATATAGAGAGGGTGGAGGTAAGGAGTTTTGAGGCTGGTCATTATGTAAGAGAATCTCCTCTATAGTAAATTCATTGACTAATGGTATTTTTTGGTCCATGTTAAAAAATTAGAAAAAATATATCAAATAAGTAGTTAAATAATGTACATAATTTTCAAACTAAAAGTCACATTAAACAAAAATTCAAAATACATCATTTAAAGACACATTCAATGTAACATTAAAAAATATGTAACATGAATTTAGACTTATCTATCTCATCAAAAACACAAAAAATTATCCTCCCCTAACACACACTAAACTATACAAAATTAAAGTCATGTACCCAATGTGACACTCAATGAAATAATGTAAAAACATATGAGGATAAGTGCATGGATTTGTGACAAAATTTTGGTGCCAAAGTGCAAAAAAAACTATAACAAGCTATATTACGCTCACTGAATTTGGAGAGCACCAAATTTGGTGCACTCCAAATGGCTTTACCATTTGGCGAGCGCCAAATTTGGAACTCTCCAAATGGCTTTAATTTTGCAATGAATGTTTGTGAACTTTTTCTTCTTCTCTTTCTCTACTAGGGAGACTATACATGAAATAAACATTTACATATGGACATTTACTTTCTTTTACTTTAAGTTATATTTCATGTATATAGTTTTAGGATGTTTGAGAGTCGTTTCATATCTCTAGGAGTTATAGTGAAAATTATATATTTTGGAAGATCTTAAAAATTTAAGACTTAGTCAAATTTCAATAATCAGCTTGTCAAAATTTAGTAATCAGGAGATCAAATTTTAGTAGTCAACAATTTGTATCATCTTTCTCTCTCACTCTCTCCTTCTCTCTACTATCTATCTCTCCCCTCCCTCTCTCTCTCCTTTCCTCCCTCTCTCCCCTCTCTCTCATCGCTTTATCTCTGCCCTACATCTGCCTCCCTCCCTCCCTTCTCTACTTGTCTCTATTTCTTCTCTCTCTACATCTCCTTCCCTCCCTACTTATCTTTATCTTCCCTCTATCTCTCTTTACCTACCTATCCCTCCATCACTTTTCATCTCACTTATTTCTCCCTCCCTACCTCTTTCCCTCTCTACTCTTTATTTCTCCTCTCCCTCCCTCTACCTACATCTCTCTTTCATTCTCTCTTTCTCTCTAACTCTTTCCTCTCTATCTCATAATTCTCTCTCCTTCCCTCTCACTCTCTCCTATCTATATCACCACTCTCTCTATCTCTCTCTCACAAACCTCTATCTCCCTCCCTAACTCTCCCTCCCTCCCTCCCTCCCTCTACTTTTATCTATCTCTCCTCTCCCTCCCTCTACCTATATCTCTCTCTCAATCTCTATCCCTCTCTCCCCCCTCTCTCTCAAACCTCTATCTCCCTCCATAACTCTCCTCCTCCTCCTTCCTCTCTCTAATTCTCATTTCTCCACCCTCCCTTCTTTTGTCTCTCCTTCAATCTATCTCACACCTTTCCTCCCTCCTCCCCTCTCTTTCTCCCAAATTTCTCCTTTCACTATCTCACCCTCTCTCTCTCTCTCTCTCTCTCTCTCTCTCTCTCTCTCTCTCTCTCTCTCTCTCTCTCTCTCTCTCTCTCTCACACACACACACACACACACACACACACACACACACCTATATCACCCTCCCTACATATACATCTCTCCCTCACCTCTCTACTCTCTATCTCTCCTCTCTCTTTCCCTCTCTATATCTACTCCCTCCATCACTCTCTCTCTATCCATAACTCTCTATCTAACCTATGTCTCCTTCCCTGCTTATTTCCCTCTCTACTCTCTATCTATCCTCTCCATTCCTCTTCCTAACTCTATTTTTTCCTCTCCATCCCTCTCTTTCTCTCTCACTAGCTCCTCTCTATCTCACCATTATCTATATCCCTACCTCTCACTCCTTCCTCTCTAAGTCACCATTCTCTCTCTCCAACTTTCACTCCTTCCCTCTCACTCCTTCCTCTCTAAATCACCATTCTCTCTCTATCCCACTTTCCATCCTTCCCTCTCTCTATCTCACCTATCCCTTACTACCTCTCTACTCTATATCTCACCACTTTGTCTCCATATCACTCTCCCTCCTTTCCTCTCTCCCTCCTATCCCTCCCTCTCTCCTTCCCTCTCTATCTACCTCTCCCTCCACTACCTACCACTCTATTTATCTCTCTCTCTTACTCCCCCTCTTTCTCTCTTACTCTCTCCTTCCCTCTCTACTCTATATATCTCCCCCCTTCCCTCTATACTCCCTTTCTCTCTCTCTCTCCCCCTTCCTCTCTCCTCTCACCCTTTCTCCCTCTGAAACACACTCACCTCTATCTCCTCCTTTCCTCTCGCTCCATCCCTCCACTCTCGAATTCTATTTATCTATCATATCTATCTACATATCCTTCCCTCTCTATTTATCT
Organism: Sequoia sempervirens; assembly: GCA_007258455.2. Taxonomy (NCBI): domain Eukaryota; kingdom Viridiplantae; phylum Streptophyta; class Pinopsida; order Cupressales; family Cupressaceae; genus Sequoia; species Sequoia sempervirens. The sequence goes on along the minus strand of VDFB02388178.1, from coordinate 1,849 downwards.
TTATCTTCCCCCTCCATCTCTTTACTCACCTCTCTCTCCATCACTCTATATCTCAACTGTGTCTCCTCCCTACCTATTTCCCTCTCTACTCTCTATCTATCCTCTCCCTCCCTCTACCTCTCTCTCTCTATTGCTCACACACACACAATAAACTCTATCTCCTCCCTACATATCAATCCCTCCCCTCTCACTTTCTTTACCTACATATCCCTTCATCACTTTGTGTCTCACCTATCTATCCTTCCATACCTCTTTTTGTGTGTACTCTCTATCTCTCCTTTTCCTCTTTCTACATGTCTCTCTCCTTCCCTCCCACCCACCTTCCATCTCTACTTATCTCTATATAATATATCCATATATACCTCTTTCTCTCTCCCTCCATACCTTCTTACCTCTCTCAATTTCTCCACCTTCCTCCTTCCCTCTCTAATATATCTATTTCATCTCTCTATAACCTCTCTCCCTCTCCCTCTCCCTCCTTCCCTCCCTCCCTCTCTTTCTCCCCTTCCTTCACTATTCTATCTATATCACCTCTCACTCCCTCTCTTTTCCCCTCTCCCTCCCCCTATTTCACTCTCACTCTCTCCTCCCCTCTCTCTCCCTCCCTCCCTCCCCCTCTTTGTCTCTCACTCTCCTCTCTCTACTTCTCTCTATCTCACCTCTCTCTCCTCCTCCATCCATTCTTATATGTATAATTTTCTCTATCTCCCCTATCTCTCTATCTCTATCCATATCTTTATCTCTCTTCCTTCCTCCCACCCACTTTACCTATTTACTTCTCTCTATCTAACCTATCACTCTATACCTCTTTCTCTCTCCCTCCCTTCTCCCCTCTTTACTTCTCTCTATCATATCTCTCTCAATTCTCCCTTCCAACCTCTCTCTCTCCTTCCCTATCTACTCTCTTTATCTCACCTCTCTCTCCCTAGCTCTCCATCCCTCCCCTCTTTCTCTCCCTCCCCGTCTTTCTCTCTCACTCTCTCCCAACATCTCCTTTCTTTCTCTCTCATTAGCTCTCGAATTCTCTTTATCTCACCATTTTATATCTCCCTCCCCACTATCTCTTCTCCCTCCAGCTTCACTTTCCCTCTTTATCTCTCTACTTATTTGTATCACATATCTCTATCACCTTTATCTATCTATCACTTATCCCTCCTATCTTTCTGCTTCCCTCTCTACTCTCTCTATCATCTCTATCTCTACTCTCTCTATATCTAGACTCTCTCTCCATATCTACCTCTTCATCAATCTCTCTTTTCCTCTCTACTTATCTCTACCTACCTATCCCTTTATACATCTTTATCTCTCTTTATACCTCTCAATCTCTCTACTTATCTTTGTATCACACCCCTCTCACTTCTCACTCATTCTCCCCTCTTTCTCTCTTTCCTTCCCTCTCTACTCTCTCTATTTCACCTCTCTCTACCACCCTTTCTATTTCATTATCTCTTCATCTCTCTCTTCTTTCTCTCACTCTCTCTCCCTCCATCCCTCTTTATGTAAATCTCTCCATCTTCCTCCACTTTTCATATCACATCTTGTGCACATTAAATAAAGATACAAAGATAGAGAGAGAGAGGAGGGAGGGATAGGTAAAGAAGTATAGGTGAGATACAAAGGTAGGTAGAGAGAGGGAGATATGATATCTAAGTTGAGAGGTTGGTAGATAGCTGGAGATAGAAGATAGAGAAAATTAGATATGGAAGAAGAGAGGGAAGGATTGGTAGGGAGGGAGAGAGAGAGAGAGAGAAACAAAGATAGAGAGAGGGAGGAAGAGAGGGGAGGGTGGGAGAGGTAAAGAGGGATAGTTTATAAGATTGTAGGGAGGGAGATATAGCTAGAGAGATGG
>VDFB02388177.1:0-28592 GCA_007258455.2 Sequoia sempervirens | reverse complement strand
CATCTACCATTACTAGTTTCCATAATATAAGCTTATAAACCAAGTCCCCACTTAAACTACCATTTATTCTCTTGAATTTCTCTTAACCACTATGCAAGAAACACCTAAGAAACAAAGTATGTCCAAGAATATTTGCACATTCCAAGTAGGGTAAAATTAAATCATATATATAACATTAACTATCCATAAGAGCTCAAAAGAAATCCAATGACTAGAAACAATTAAATGCACTTATGTAGGTCTTTCTATTTTCTCATAAATAACCCAATGATTTATTTCTAATTTCAATGGTTTAACTAAAATTTACAGATTTATACATAATCAAATAAAATACTTTCAGGTCAAAAATATATTTACATTTAAGAAAATAAGACTTACCCATTCACAAATACACATAGGTATATACTCAATAATACAACAATTAAAACAGGATTCCATCACTCTCAGCCAAATTTTCATAACTATTCTTTCCAAGGTTTATTTCTGGCTCTTACACATAATTCCTATAAATATATATAAGTATGTATATAGATAAAAAAAAAATGTCACATTTACAAGCTGAAGTAATTTTGATTTCAATGTCTTACATTGCAACCAAAAAATATACACTAACTAGGCTCGATGCATCTACAACCATTTACATTGGATTATATTTTGAAGTATTAAGTTTTACAGTGATACATGTACAATCATTTTCTCATAAAAATATACATAATCCTATCTATGTATAAAAACACACACATATATATAATTGCAGCCTCCCACAGAAATATATGCACACAATAATAAGGAAGAATAGCATGAAAACTTTAAATATGAAAACACACTGTAGGTTGAAAGACCTATACAAAAATATATAATTTTTGACACATAACATACATTTTTCTACTATATATATGTGTGAGCCTAGTGTTTTAACCTATTCTAAGTGTGCAAACTAACTATTATGCAATAAAGAAAAACACAAGGAACACTTCAAAGATTAGCCTAAGGAATGATAATGCAAAGAAAGAAGATGAAAATAAAATGAAAACACAATTGCTTATACCTTCTTTGTGTTGCAATCCCTTTATTGGCCCTTGATGTTTGAATGCTTTTGTGCTCCTTAGATGACTATGAAGATGGCTAGATTGAAGATGAACTATGTGATAGAATGCTAATGCTTATGGCTAAGTGGCTTGGCTAGATGAGTGAAAATACTTGCAAGTTGAGTGATCAATTTGGTAGCATAAGGGTGCAAATAGTTGTGTTTTAAAATGCATTAGAAGATGGGGGTATTTATAGAAGAATTTGAATTCTCTAGAGAATTCAACAGTTGAGATTAAGCCACCAAGGCCAAGATGAAGGGTTATGGTGAGTTGAGGACTCACAAGGCCTCACATCTTGACATGTGGAGGGTGAAGTGACATGTGGAGGGTGAAGTGACCTAGGATGTGATGATGTGTAAGTGAGGTGGAATAAGAACAAGTGATGTGGAGGAAGGACAAGTATATTGCAAGTACCTTGGGGGATGAGAAGATTTCCTCAAAAAGGAGCTTCTTGTCCCCAAGTGAAAGTGAAAGTGAAATTTGAGGAATTTTAGAATTCTTCAAATATCTCTATGGGAAATGAGAAAGTAGTTGGAGAAATAAATGTGAATTAAAAAATCACATGCTTGGGAGAATCTAGTGGATAAGAAAGGGTTTCCAAAAAGGTGGGAATTTGCCACATGTAAGTGATGTGACAAGTCAAATTTTCTAGAAGTTGCATGGGGATAAGGTAAGCCTTGGAAGGATAAATGTGGGGAAGAGAGGAACCTAGGGTGAATAAATGTGAATTAAAAATTCACATGGGAAAGAAGGTCAATGCTAATTATGGAATATGTAAAGGTTGACTAAAAAGATATGCTAAATGGGGTAGGCTGATTAGATTAAGGTTGTGCAAATACATGATTAAGGAAATTAATGAAGGATTAGAGGAAAGTGGCAAAATATGGAGGATGTGACATTAATCCCAAATTAAGGGTGTGCACATCATAATCATGAATTAATTATATTAATCCATACTAGGAGAGGATTATGGAGGATGTGACAAGGAGAGAGAAAAAGAAGAAATTAAAAATTGATTTAAAAAGACCTAATGACTAAATTAAATAAATTGATATATTATTTAATTTAGAGAAGCAAGGGGATAAGGTAAAGTATTTAATTTTTCAATTAAATACTTTAGGAACCTTAGGTAGAAAAATGAAATATTAATTAAATTAATTATTCAATTAATATTGATGAAATAGACGAATAGAGTAGACAAATTTGACCATATGGAAGTGGTCAAATTTATATGTCTACAATATGTATATAGTAGAGGCCCAATCCAGTACCTAAATTAATCAGCATAAAGAGTTGTAGCAATATATCTCTAAATATATATAATATTAATAAAGTTTGAGATATTTGTTAAAATTTAAAAGAATAAACTGGAGCCTCAATCTAGTACCTAAATTAATCAGCACAAAGAGTTGCAACAATATATCTCTAAAAATATATATAATATTAATAAAGTTTGAAATATTTGTTAAAATTTAAAAGAATAAACTGGAGCCTCAATCTAGTACCTAAATTAATTAGCACAAAGAGTTGCAGCAATATATCTCTAAATATATATAATATTAATAAAGTTTGAAATATTTATTAAAATTAAAAGAATTCAAACTGGAGCCTCAATCCAGTACCTAAATTAATTAGCACAAAGAGTTGCAACAATATATATCTCTAAATATATATATATAATATTAATAAAGTTTGAAATATTTGTTAAAATTAAAAGAATAAACTAGAGCCTCAATCCACAACACAAAGAGTTGCAGCAATATATATATATAGCACCAAATATATTTATGGATTTATATATGTATGTAAATCAATAGAAAATAACTTACAAATTTTACAGCCAAGATAATGAATTTCATCCAACATGCACTCAAATAAAATGATTTTACACAAATGGGCTTGAAAGAAATTCGATCTTTTCTCAATACAGACAATATTTCACACAAATTGAAATTGAAATACATAGAAAGGGATTTAAAAACCTGAAAAACGCTTCAACTAGGGTATCATCTTCTTGCTTTCTCTTTTCCTATGTTTGATCTTTCCGAAAGTCACTTTTTTTGAAGTTTTATTTTCCTCTTCTTCTTCTAACTTTTCCTGCACTCTCCTCTTTCCTTCTTGTCACTGTTTTCCATTCTTTTTTTTCGTTATTGTTCTTGCCGAAAATTAAAGTTCAAGAACCATATATTGTGTTTCTGTTATTCTCTTCTCTTCCTTTAAAGATATATCCTCCCAATCCAAAATACCTAATCTTGAAAATAATTATAACATTAATTTCTATTCATTTTATTTTCTTTTGATAAATAATAAAGAAATTATATTTTAGTTGCAATTATGTGATTGGTAAGAAAGTGCCATATTTAAATTGCAAAGTAAAAAAAATTACCCTTTATAAGCAAAAAATAAATATCATCTATTTTGCAAATTAAATATTTATAATAATAACGAAATATCCTTCAATTGAGAATTAAATATTTATTCTAAATCACTGAACATTAACATTTATTTGGAATAAATAAAATCTCTAATTAAATTATAATTAATTATTTTATTTAATTATACCTTTATTCTCCTATGAACTAATTGAACAATATAATCATTCATTAAATTAAATACTAATGCATAAAAATAGTATTATTGAATTATAAATTACTTATTGGAAATAGGGGTCATGACAAATAAAAACCCTCTCCAAAAGAAAATTGATGCAAATAAATGTACAAGTGAAGGTAAGTGATAGAAGGAAGGACTTGTGATGACCCCCCAAGGACTACTTCTATCACATTAATACAAGAAATATTACCCCATAAGAGAGATAAAAAGAGACTATAGATCCCCCTCCCATAAAATTATAGATCTTGAAGTGTTGAGTGATGCTTGAAAAAATACAAAAAATGATCCCTGAATGTCAAACAACATTTCTTCCTCATGGAAGAAGATAAATTGTATATAGGTGCATGAAATCTTCCCATGTGAAGAATAGAATCCTTTGAATGATGAAAAAGATCCAAAGACACTAATAAAATATTTGAAAGCTACTCAAATACTCTATGTGAAGTTAATGTAGAACATGAACCAAAGATCTAGATAGTTTGATAACAAGGTTGATGTGGATGTCATAAAAAGTGTTTGCAAACTTTATAAAATGGGATTAACTAAATAATTCTAATATTCCTTGTAAGTAATCATCCCAATCAATTATAGTGTAAATACAACTATGAATATCCTACTACCATAAATCATGAGAAATCAATGGTGGAGGAACACTCAATACTAAGGAATTAGAAGGTGAAGGAGATGTGATATTAGTGTAAGATGAAGGAATCAATGAGAAATGATGGAACTCCAAGGTTCAAATAACCAAACTACATCTCTTTTTGCATGTTTAAGGTATCAATGTCATCTATACTCAAACCATCATTGAAGTTGGAAGAACTAAAGGAGGAAAAGGAATACAATCTAGAATCATGATCAACATGACATGTGGCAATGATGTTTCTACTTTGCAAATCTCTAATGATAACAAAATGGGGTGTGAACTCAACTATTTTGTAGTGCCCCTCAGTTTGCTTTATATTACTGATAGTTACTAGGTTGTATTTGGACATTATGATACTTTGTTTGGTGTTGGATTCACAATTATGATGATACTTTATCACTGATGTTTTATGCTCATATAATGCCTAGTATATGGATTTAATGGATTATGTGGATTATTCTTGTTATGTACATCATGTGATTATTTGATGATTGTTCATATCATGTTGATTAGCATTTGATTAGTGTGTGTTGATGTGTTATGGTGAGGGGGAACAGTGTTGCATCACTCACTTGTGAGTGCCCTGCGACGTTGTGACTTTCCTCTCATGGGGTGTTTGATTGTATGAATATGTACATGCTCAATTATGTTGGTTTGCTACAAGTTGTAGGTACCAGGCATTGACTCCACCTGAATTGTCAGGTTTGAGCATTCCTTAAACCCAATGGAAATCGTTGATGAAGATAGCATATGGTCCCTTGTTGAGCCATCATCCTTGATGAGGATGAGTATCTGTTGTCACCCTGGTAGTGTTGTTCATTTATGATTGGTTCATCTCTATTGTCGTGGTCTTTCCTTCCGTGTCACTATGAGGTCAAGTATTGCTTTGGGTTTTGTTTATCTAATTAAATTAGTTGATTAGTGTTTTGATTGGTTATTATATTAAAATAAAGATAACTGAAGTTAAAAAAAGTGTTTTAATAATTTAATAAATATGATTAATGTATTTATCCAGTTTAAATAAATTAAGATTACGTTCTAGTACAGAAGTATTAAAATAAATATATTTGCGCAAACAAAATTAAAATAAAATATTAAATCAATAAATAAAATATTAATTATGACTGTATTAAATTTAAATGAATCAAAATTATGTTCCAATTAAGAAATATAAAAATAAATATATTAATTAATGTGAGGTGAAAATGGAATTAAAAGTTAAAGTTAAAGTTAATAAATTAAATATCGTAAGGTTGGTTAATTAAGTGTAAAATAAAACAAGGATATGTTTTTTTATAAATAAATAAATATTTATTGAAGAGTGGCAGTTAACGATGAAGGGGAAAATTAAATAAAAGATAGTGCATGCAGTAACGGGAATAGTAGGTGGCTAATAAATTAGTTAATTGCTTCAAGAAAGGGGCTTTTTACCAGTATCTAAAAGAAACTAATCTTGTTATGACTGTATTAAATTTAAATTAGTTGATTAGTGTTTTGATTGGTTCTTGGAATTTTTTCTCTAGTTTTAAAAAGCTTTTGAAATTAGGCTTCTGCAGCGTTCGTTGAGTTTTTGAAGTCTATGGGAGCTGCGAGTTGGGAGTAGTGAGCTCAACACCAATTTTCACTTTGGCAAGTGGGAGATACCAAGTTTCATTGGTTGTGGTTGTCTCAATTCTTTCTTTATTTGAAAATAAATGCATGAATGAATATGTTTTAGAAAACTAAACAATTCTTGTATAATTATTTAATTGAATTGTATATTTTTTTGTAGCCTCTTGTTGTCGTGAATTCCATTTCTTTTGAATACTCTATTTAGTTCGTTTATTCAAATCTTGCTTTTGAATGGGGTAATGCAACTACAACATTTTTCGTACAATATCTTATTCTTCATTCGGCATATCCTTTTTTTTCTTTATTACTGGCCTTCAGAAATTTTCCTTCAATCTGTAGCCCATTGTATTGCTTATTCTATTATTAATTTCCTCTGCCATAATATTCTACCCATAATCTGTAGTTTTCATATTCGCATACTAGTCTACCAATTTACCCTCTGCCATTGATTTTCCTTGGGAATTTCTTTAGTTTCCTTGCTAATTCCCTTGGGTGCACTGTATCCCATTGTTCTGGGAAAATTTTCTTGAGATTGTCAAATAAACTTGGCGCCAACCCTGTCAAGGTTGATGGTTGGACATCTTAGACGTTATATAGGTTTTCTTTATATTTCTTAATCTAGTTTTAGATAAAAGTGTCAAGGTAGGGTAAAGGATGATTAGAAACCGTGTATCCTTCTAACCGAACCCTCTTCTCAAGCATGAGAACCAGTCGATAGAAGTAGGGTAGGCGATGTAAACGGATGAGAATTATTTCACCACCTTGCTGCAATAGCATACTCATCTTCTTCGAAGCCTTATGTAATCAGTTCTTTGAGTCTTGCCTTAGCTTTCACCAGTTTCCATTTGAGCAAGGACATAAAGGTTGAGCGACACTACAGGCAACAAGCTCATATCATTGAGTCAAGCACATAACGAGCTTTTTTTTTGGTTCCAAGCTATTGGTAAGTTGATTCCGCTTTCAAACCAAGCCCCTGTCTTCCATCGGCGAATGCTATACTGTGGGTTCTTTTGTGACTCGAGTTTGATTAAGAAACCCCTTATCTGGCTTTCAAATTAATACTTATTGTGGGCATACAATGGATATGAGTTGGGTGTTAATCGTCCCCTGTTGTTCATTGATGAAACCGTAAGTTTGGCACCAATACACATATTCCCTATTAAGCGAAGCATTATGTGATGCATGGTATATGTGTTGTGTTGTGCATTTAAATTGCTTTGGCTTTGATATATACATATAGGTACAGGTATATATAATTGTATATAATATGTGTTGAATAATCTGTCTCTAATTGATCCATTGTATATATATATATATATATATCTTGAATTCTGTATTTATTTATGAAATGTGATTATGATAGATGTAAATATGTTTATATTTATATATTGTATATATATATATATCTTGAATTCTGTATTTATTTATGAAATGTGATTATGATAGATGTAAATATGTTTATATTTATATATAAATATATATGTATATGTAGGTATATGTATGTATGTATGTATGTATGCTTATATTTATATATATAAATATGCTTATACATATATTTATTTATTTTGATGATTAGAAGTTGTATTAAGATTAGTGGGGGTTATTTATATGTTTCAATATTAGAATAAAGTCTTTCACCTTCTAATTAAAAGATTTATTGTGAATGGAAAATTGGTAATGTTGAGCTTAAAGAGGGATGATTATAGTATAAACGAGCATTTAGAATAATTCAAAAATTAGTGGGATGGATAAATTAGATAAACTTTTAAATGATGTATTTCTCTTGTAATTATACCGAATGTTGAGTTCTTTGAAAATATGAATTAGTGGAATAGTAAATTATCTTGTAATTGGATATAGAGTACAATAATTGTCGTGTAAATAATGTCTCTCTAAAAGTGATGTTGTTGGTTTATTATTTTGGAGCAATGTGCTTGATTTTAAGATTAAAATATTTTGGGGTATTATTGTTGCTACTCTAAAGTAGAGTCTTTTTGTGTTTATGGGATTGGGAGTCTTCCAGAGGCTTGGGAGTTTTGTTATTGGTTGAATTGTTATATTTGATCCTTGAAGTGAGTAATATTGTGCTTGTGATATGTGGGTGAGGGTCTTAGCCATGCACCACTTGTTATTACAGTTGTGTTTGAGAGCGGGATGGTCCATACCTTGCTCGGGATTTGTACTTTGTGGATTTCATTTCATGTGCATGATGGATCTACCATGTTGATTTATTGGGTCTCCTATCTACCGGTAGGGGGAGTGGATCTCAATGGGGGCCAGCGCACAAAGTGGTGCTAGGGTAACCCATGTGGGAGTTTCTTAACTCAGTGATAACTTAAAATGAATTAGCGGGTTGGGTAGTTTACACATTAATCAAGATAATTGAATGTCTCGCCCATGCCTGTAGTGCTCGTTTAGGCTAAGGATGGGTTGAGAAGGCCTGGTTGGCAAGACCAACTTCCTTGTCCTCATGACGAAAGGAAGATTGGTTTCGCATGTATCACCCTATGGGGTCGATGCCTAGTGAGAGGCTATTAGGGTAACCATAGATGGGGGCCGACGACTAGTGAGAGATTATCAGAGTAACCCATGTCAGGGCCATGCAATGACACTTTTCCCTAGATACAGACTAGTATTTCCTTGTTGTCTCTCCCTTTGGTATGTGATGTCCTTTGAAAGCAATATATTTTCTTATGTGATCTCAAAATTGTTGTAGTGTCAGAGTGGAATCCTTTTTAGCCTTGTTATGTCAATTTGTGGTCATCTTCTTGTTGTTGTTGTGGGACCAGGTGTTATCTCATAGCACGGGGGGTGGACCTTTGGGTTCCACATGGTTGAGTGGAATGTGCCTTGTACTCCATTGGGTTTCCCTTGTTGTTGTTCATGTTCGTGGTGACTGCTCTTGGTAATGTGGACTTCTGCACTTGTTCCAGTTTGAGTGGAATATCTTACATGTACTTTTATTGAATTGAAATTATTTGTATCATGCATTGTACTCAGATGTACTATCTCCCCAATTGATCTCAAGGAAGCATTGATGTAATGATGTAATGTTGTAATTCATTGTTGAACTCTCTCTTGTAATGAGTAATGTATTGATGTACCTTATTATGTTAGTTAATGAAATTTATTTTGAATGGTATCTATTGATGGCATGTTATGGTTAATTCATATTGGTTGACCATTTAAATGTGATAGATTAAATGAAATTCATATTGTTAGATGGAATTTGTTTAATGTGTTGATTTATAATTCTTTCTAGTTTAGTTAATGGGATTCTAGTAGCATAGTCATGGAACCTTAGAGGACTTAGGTTTAGAATGAAAGTTATTGTAAAATCTGTAATCCTTAATATGTTGCACTTCAAAAAAAATTGTTTCAATTTTAGGTGTTTTAGTGTGTTGTCCTCTAGGGTTTTGTGGCAGGGTGTTACATATTTTCCCTATTCCATTATGTGATTTAATAAATGGAAATAATATTATTAGATAAGAAAGGAACATAAAGCACATCATTAAATGTTCCTTCACCAATCTTAATAGATAATTTTCCATGAGATGAAATATAGGTGTTATTTTCCATCAATTTGGTGGGAATGATCAAGGATCAAATGTAAAAACAATTCCCTAGATGTATCCATGCAGTGCGATGCCCTAAAATCAGGAAGCTACTTATGTGATGTGTTTTTTTGTAGAAGAAAAGAGTTTCATACCCTTATTCTTAGATTTCAATAAATATGTGAGTGATGTAAATGGAGAAGAGGAAGAACCACCAATCCTAGATGTAAGCAACTAAATTTGATTTTGTTGAATAAGATGTCTCAAATCATCAATTCCATTTTTAAAACATTGGTGATCTTCATGCCCTTGTTTCTTACAATAAGTACATTTGTGCTTCTCCTTAGACGTTTCCCTTTTGATGAGGGAGAATCAGATGGAGTCTTTGATTTTGGTCCCTTTGTTTGTTTCCCTTAGATAAATGGAAGTCGTTTGTTAAGTTAAAACAAGATCTTGTGGCTTGGAAGGCTTCATGATACCCATTTGAATTATTTTTTCTTGCTCTTTTGTGAGATTAAAAGAAAAATCTAAAAGAGAAGGATTGTATCATTGGCCAAAATCATTCTTTTTTGCATGAAAAACTAAAACAAACACTAAAAATTTAGTACCCAACTTGGATAAGATACATAGGATTAATTGTTCATCTTGATTTTTTATTCCACATTATTTGAGTTGGAACCTTATAAGATTCAAGTTAGTGAAGAAATCTTGAATTATGTTAAAGTATTGTGGATTAAGACTTATTAGTTTATTCTCTCTAGTTGATGTCCCCTTATAATATCTTGCTTGTGAAACAAGTTTTCCAATGTTGTATATACAATTCAATGTGGAAAAGAAGGTCTAGAGAAATAGACATACATAATCTTCCATAGGCTTTATCATTTTGATTTATACAATTTGCACTTTTCAACTATTATAGTACATGTTCAAGTTCTAAACCCAAATTGACCCAATACAGTCCTAATTTCTTGATTTTTATCTCCATTAGTTACTTCCATTCATAAAAGAAATGGAGTCATGATTAGTTCCATTTTGAAAAATAGACACAAGATAAACCACCCTTCCTGCCACCACCACCCCTTTCAATTTGATTATTAATGATTTTAGGCCTCCCCAAAAAATATGCAAGGAAACTTTCCAAGTTTTTGAAGATCATACGACACAGTTTATTTTTTATAACTCACAAAGAATTCATAATTTTAAAAATAATAGAAATCCAAATCTTAAAATTGCATGTAAAATTGAATTCCTTATGGAATGTTGATAAGAATAAAAAATAAATTTTATTAAATTTAAATAACCATGGTGAAAGCTATGCACCATCAAAATTTACTTACAATGTTGACTTTCATAAACCATAAGTAGAAAATAAACTTCCATTTGTGAATAATGAAGTAAAATAGTATGTCTACCAATATATGAAGAGTGTGTAAAACGTACATAAAGGCCTTGCATGTATAGGAAAGGAAGAGGAGGTAGGAAGGTAGAACACAATGACTGACTACCCCTCCAAAGATGAAACACTTGTCTAGCTCAAATGACATGTGTTAGAAAGTGGAAATATGCATGTACTAGGTGTCTCGAGTGATGTGAACACATGTCTCAACCAAATGAGCTGATACAAAAGCATAAAATGTCTTAAGTAAACTTAAGTTAAATGTGAATAGGTCAATCATAGAGAGGTGATATTCTAACTAGATATGTAAAGATACTATTTAACTAACACTAACAAGTTAACCCTATAGACACAACACTCTTTACCTAAATAAATTATTTTTAATAATTTATTATTGTTAAATTGAAACATAAACCTTTTTTTTTTTTTTCAATGTTAAGAGAACCTAACCTTTTTGACCTCATTTCACCATGTTTTTGTTTTATCAAGCAAAGGATCATCTAATGTTTGATGCAAGGAAAATAGTGGGTATTGGCATCCCACATGGAGGGAAGTCTTCAAGAAAATAAATAGGAATGCTAAGATCTTCCAACTAAAAAATGTAACTATTGTGATTTTAATGATCAATTGCTTGTGATTCCTCTAAAAAACTTGAAGAAAATCAAGTTGAAGGCTACTAAAACTAAGGTAGTCATTAATGGTGATAGTGGAGAGATAGAGGATGGTCCACGTAATGTTGGTGTAGTCAATAAAGTAGGGGTCAAGAAGGTAAGTGGAATGTGGTCATGGGTAGTGTTTAATGCAACTAAGCAAGCATAGATGAAGGAGGTAGGAAAACATGCAATCATGCAATACACTTCCTAGTTTTTTAATAATTGATTCCCATAGAGAGATTCTATAGGCTAAAATATCTACATATATAAAATATCTAGCCCCATTTTAGTTCTTAACTATGGCACACACACTTTGTTATTTTCAACAACCCAAATATTACCTTTAGATCGTCCCACCCCTATCAATTTATTACTTCTTAATAGAGTTGAGTTGGTAATTTTTTTTCTCTCCCCTTAATTATATAGGGAACAAAATTTATAAGCCTTTAATGCTTTACTATTTCATTGTCTCTATTTCAATCTAACTAAGAATATAGTGTTTGATTTTTTAATCACTCATTTGACCTTTCTACATGGTTAGAGTTGCTATGTCACTATGATGATAAGCTTTTTTGAGGAGATAAAGAAAAAAATTCATAATTATCTGGGATTCCTTCACATTCCCCAATAGCCTAATAACCTCTAAATCCATAGATTTGCAATCTAACATAAGAAGACATTATTTTTAATGCCTTTAATTTTTTTATTTTTTATCTAAGAAAAGATAAGTGTGAAGATTCATAATGTTTGTATCAATATCAAGGCTAGCCCACAATATTGTGTCCCACTTTTTGGTCAAAGTAGGACATTAATATCAACTTTTTTAATGTAAAAATCCATTCTATGGAGCTTATAGCAACTAAACCATTGATAAGTTGGAGATGATGTAAACTAGTGATTTGTGAGGATTTGTGTGTAGATTCTAAAAATATTTTAAAAAAATAGAAATAAGATGATTTTTTTTATGTAACTTTTAATAATTTATTTTTTATAGTAAATAACATTTTTAAAAGTGACATTTATGTCATCATACATAACTCTTTATTGAAAGGATAAAATTTTAATTTTTAAAATATATATTTTTAACATCAATAACTAATGCATGGATATTTTTCACAATTTTTTGTGGAATATCTTTTTTAATTAATTTTTGAAGTAAAAAATAATTATAATATAAACATAGGTGTATATCGTCATGCATAACTTGTTTTGTATGTATAATTGAAATTTTATTTTTTTGTTGAAACAAGAAAATCAATACCTAGTGCACACATATTTTTTAGAATTTTTTTCTCTATTTTTCAATTTTTCCATGTGTGTGAAAAAATACTTTGATGTTTAGTGAAAATAACATTCAAAAGAAATAAAATATAATATAATAATAAAATTAAAAAATATTTAAAATTATACTTTTAGAAAGCTTATAATAAGATCCGCATAGCTATAAAACATAATTTCTATATGACTATTTAATCCATCAAAAGGTGAAGAAAGTTTTTTATTGCTAGCATTTTGATAGGTGCGAAGGAGACTCCATTGTGGGTATGATTTAAGACTAGAGGGGTTCTATTCAAGGGGTTTTGATCTAAGGGGACCTTATCTAACCTTCTTTAATTAAAACCCTTCAGATGGAATTCCTCAAGGCTTAAATCATTAGTTTTTTTTTTTTTTAAAGTGATTTCATACAAAAAATCAAGATGTTCCAAGTTTGGGACCTATTATTATGGGATGACCCATCAAGTATATGTGTGAAAACTAATTAAAAGGAAGAGCACACTAACCGCATTTGCAAAATATGACACTCTTCTACAAATTTTCCTTCTAAACTTGAATATGCTTATAAACATGATGAACAATGCCAAGTTTTATACAACATTTGTCACAAGAATAGTAGCATGCATCTAAACACATTTTATTTGATTTCAATAAAATTAGAACCCGTAATGGGCTTAGAGAATAACATACCAATAAAAAATGTAACTAGTACTTAGGGTAGCCATGTAGATAAAACCAAATTTTATAATTGAATATGAAATGTTGGTAGACATATCCTTGGTTGGTCCAATAGAAGACCTTCTTTACTCTAAAGATATAGATCCCATTGACAAAACATCAAGCATATATTCACCTTACAAACTTGATGAAGAAGCTAAAAAGAAGATAAGATAGAGGACAATAGCAATTATCTTTCTACTACAAAATCCAAAGAAGATAAGTTAGTCTTTTGCATATGAAGTATGTTAGTGATATTCTATGCAATTGAAGTGTGTCATTAATATTTTCTAACAATTGAAGCAAATATTAGAAAACCAAGATGTGATGCAATTACTTCAATAAAAAATAAATCTCTTCTCTAATAGATAAAAAGATATAAAATTTATGTTGTAGACTATCCCACTAGAATAGTACTACTTTTCAAAAGCAATTTCTTTGCTTGCACTAGAATTTTTTAGTGAATACAAAATATCTCAATATGCTAGGTATTTCGGGAATATAAATGGCCATTTAGAAATAATCTATTTAGAAAAAGCAAATAGAATTTACAATATGTGTATTTACATCATGATATTTATGGATTAGGAAGGCAACCTAAACTAGGCCAATTGAGGAGGATATGCATGCATTCTCAAAAATATAGTTAAGGATTATTATAGGCTATAGAGGGAACTTACACCTTTCTCATTGTAAATTTATTTAAGTGGTCACATATTGTATATAGCCACACACTTTCTAGAATACATATTTCAAGAATTTCCTACATAAGCCAACAAAGTTGTAGATTGTGTTACAAAGTCAAGGGCTGGTTATGGATTTATTGAAGGTATTCAAGATATAAAGCACAAACTCTTTAGATCCAAAAATAAGTTATTATAGAAACTCCAAATTCCAAATCACTACAAGAGGAACGAAAAATTCAAAACTTCATAATCCAAGTACTCTTTCCCTTGGCATATAAAGTGTAAAAGAGAGTTTTTGATAATAAAAAATGAGAAGTTTCAACAAAGGAAAGTAATTAAAGCTAACCAAAAATAGGAATTCACCAAATAATTAAAAATAAACATGAGAGGGAATCTTATCTATAGAATAGTACATATAATCCTTTCCACAAAGTCTCAAAATGGTTTAGACAACCAATTGCACTACAAAACCATTTGGAATATTGCATCATACTTCTAAGTTCCTATCAAATCTAGAAAAACTAACAACATATGGATTAATACCAATCCACTTTCTCTGACAAATCAACCCAAATCGACATCCAATTAGGGGTAAGAAAAATGCCCATAATCTTCTATCTTGGTAATCTCACTTAGTTCATAAGATAAAATTTGTTGTTGACATTTGAGTTTATAATCAACTACAAATTTCATTGAGAAATATATAGGTAGAACTGAAGACTTATCATCCCTAATTAACAATTTGAGGAGAAAGATCTCTAAACTACCATCATTTGCAACTTTCTACTCTTCAATTTTCTCCTAACAACATTTCATTTAATGCCCATCTTAGAATAATTTTCTAGCATTGTAATGTTCATTTTTAACCATGTTTATTTAGGAAATTCAATTGGTATAATCTAAAGGGGAATTTTTAGATACATCCTCTAACCATGTATTTTTTAGTTAAACTACAACACTATCTTTGGACTACATTGATGATTTTGATTTTTAGATTTTAAATTGGAAGACTTGGGGCTCAAATGCAAGACAATATTATAAATTGTCCATATTTGAAACCCCAATGATTAGTGTAATATTACCTAAATGTCTAGGGAATTATCCCAACCTCTAAATAACAAAAGCTTAATAGTTTCATCTATGTGTATAGGACAAGATTTTTTTTTGCATATAATGGATTATGGAAACCTAATAATTTCATACCAAAACACACAACATGATTTTCTTTATAATTTAATATTTTATTAAGTAGAGAAAATATCTTATGGGATATAATGGAGATATAACAAAATATTTAATTTGAATAAAATAAGAGAACTTTTTGCCTCCTAAATTTCTAATTTGTTGCATCAATCGACTTGAATTGTATTGATTAAGAGGGGGTAGTGTGGATTGAAAGAGAGTCCATTTTCAAATTTGAGTGTTAATATTTAAATTTCATATTTGAAATGTGTATAAAATTTGACTTATGCATCAAATGGTAAGTCTTATATAAGAAAGTACTTCAATATTTAATATTTCATGGTTGGAGTTTTTTTAAATGACATTAATTACACATAATTTAGAAGAGAAGAAATTATTTATTAAAAGTCAAGATTTATAAGTATGATAGGTAGAGAAAATGTTTTCATTAAAGAACAAAATTCTGTTTGGTTTAGGATAAGAATTTGAACACAATGTTTTTATAAAATTTGCAAACTCAAAGTAATGTGATGACAAAGACAATAAATTTTTAATAGCAAGATATTTAATATGTAATATTTATGTGCAATGGAGTAGATTGATTTGTGTCTTATGTGGAGCTACATTTTGACATGTATTACTTGTAGTTTAAGTATGAGATTATGACTAATTGTGTGTGTTTTTGTGTGTATTGAATAACAAGATTACATAGATATCGACATCTTTGTTCTTTATGAACAAGCAATTCACAATATGATGAATAAGCATACATTTAAATCAAAAGTCATACTTTAGCAAAGTGTCCACAATCAAGGGGATTACATCTGTCAAAATCAACTAGGGGTCGAACTTAACTCAATTGTACATCTAGAAGTTTAAACTTTGATAGGTAACATAGTCAAGGAATATACCACCATCCTTACTAATTGTACTCAATCCATTAAACTATAACCCCTTAACTTTTGTATTTTTTATTTTCTATTAAAAATATATGTCAAGTTGATCTATAACACTCAATTAAATAATAATAAATGATACTTAATTATATATATATTGATACTTTTATCAAAACAACTATAAAAATATATTTTATTAATAAATCAGTATATGACAAATAGCTTGACATCGAATCCTAAGGCTCAATTATTGAGTCCATTCCAATCAAACTCCTCCAGTCTATTTTGACGCGACACATTTTGAATATAAAAATAGTTTGACAAGAGTGAGGATGGTCGTGTTCAAAAACACATGTAATAGTTTGGCAAGAGTAAGGATTGTCATATTCAAAAACACATGCAGAGATATGCCACATAGTTGAACATAGATTCTTTCAACTTTAGTCTGGAACGCCCAACTGGAATGAAGAAGCAACATGCATCTTCTTATATTCCAACACTCACTTTGTGAACAAATGCGATTATTCTGTTTAAATTTGATCCACTGTTAGGCCAGAGCATAAGAAATGGATTCAGACATTCCCAATTGGGGCAATCCTCCCCTTAAAGCTGTCAATGTGCAAGAAATTGCAAGAGAACAACCCCAAACTGTACCAGAAAGGTACATCAGATCAGAGGAAGAGAGACCCGGAACACTAACAACACTTCCTGGTCAGTTGAGCATCCCAGTGATTGACATGGCCAATCTCTCACAAGGAGGACTGCACAGGAAAGAAGAGATCTGTAAAATTGCCAAGGCTTGTGAAGAATGGGGGTTTTTTCAGGTATGAGGATAATTTACTTAATGCTTAGTCCCACTAATCAAGTAGACTTTTATCTCATACTATCATTAATGGGTGTCTTTATAATTCAATTTCCGTAATGTATACTAATCAAGTAGGCTTCTTACTGGTAATGGGTATTTGTTTTAATACAATTTCATCAATGCCCATGAATCCAGTCGGCTTCTATGTTATGTTAGTACCAATGGGTATCTTGTTTATTTTACAGGTTGTAAACCATGACATCCCTCACCCTCTGATGGATGATATAAAGAGAGTTGGGAAGGAGTTTTTCCAACTTCCATTAGAGGAGAAACAAAAATGTGCACTAAGAGATTTTCAGGGGTATAGGCAGATCTTTGTTGTGTCCGAGGATCAAAAGCTGGATTGGGGTGATTTGTTGGGTTTAAAAATTAAATCCTCCACAGTGCAGGAATTTGAGTTTGTGGCCAGCTGTTCCAGCTGATTTCAGGTATGTCATGCCCTGTCTTGCTTCAAAATGCATTCACAATACCAACCATATTATAGTTAATGGCATATGAAGATTCACAGACTGCATGCCTACATGATGACTAATATTAAGTTAAACAAGCAAAGTTGGTTACACTCAGTTTATTTCAATTTCCAAAATAATGTGTAGATAGGCTAGATCTTGCTGAAAACTAACTATATAAACTTTGACAACCTGGGAACTCAGGCATCTTTATTTTGCACGTTTGCACCCCGTGTAAAGGACCAGCTGCTCTCTTATAGACGATCCACCACTCCCCATTATTCAAAGGGTTCCAGAGCCAATATGCATTGGCAAATTCCTCTCTAGATAGATGAGTTCTATAGGAAGTTGAAAATAATACTTACTAGTATAGAAATTTTATAAATGTCAAGAGATATTATCTTAATTCTTAGATGTTTATATTAAATCTAGGACATAAGTTAGAGAGGTATTTGTGTGATATCTTCCTCTTGATTATGTACATAAAATTATGGCTCGAGGAAAATTCACCACCAGCAATTTATCGTGGGAAAATTCACAGTCATGACAAATTCACCGTCAAGTAGAATTCACCACGGCAGCATTAATATTTTGTAATATAGATTTTGAAAACTTTGTTTTTTTAATATTTTTGCCGCAGTGAATTGCTCGTGGTGAATTTTACTTGGCCGTGAATTTGTCATGCCCACAATGAATTGCTTGGTCATGAATTTGTTGGGTATGCCAAAAATTATATATTCATTTTAAGTTTATGACATAAATTAGACAAGCATCCCGTGATATCTCTTTATGAAAAGTAAAACACAAGTTACTTTTTTATTTATTTCCTTGTTGCATTTATATTGTTTAGTTATTTTTAAGTGGGTTAAATTTTGTGGGAACTCCATGGTTAATCATGTTTGAGCTGGAGTCATTTGGGACAATGACCTCTCAAGAAGATCCAATACTTCACCCTTATGAGCATTCCCTAGATGCAACTAGTGCTAAATGGATCATTCATTTTCACGAGAGATGGATTCATCTAAACCACTACTCATGAAACATGAGTCTATGAGTTTGACTCAAAAATTACTCAGCAAAATCACAATTATTTATATTTATTTAGAGAATTATTTTATTTACTCGACATTTCTTAATGATTATAATTGTTTTTCAAATATGTGTTGATTGGGTTTTCGCTTTTTATGTATTCAATCATGAGATAATGCTTCCTTGCTCCTATTGTGGAACACCTCTAAATATAATAATATCCATATAATACAATGCTCATAATATTGGTATATATATATATTTCTATGTTAGTTATATCAATTATCATTTTAATATTTTTAAATATGTGTCACTTTTGTTTTAGTTTTTATGTAAAGTATCACAACATGATGTTGTGTTCCTTGTTGCCACTGCAGGAATGTGTCAAAATAATTATTTACTCTATATCTTAAGTACATAACTATATCAATAGTGTCAAGGCTTTATGAAAATATATTATTTCAATATTTTATAATATTTATATAATATTTAATTTATAATATTCATATAATATGATATATTTTATTTCATTTTTTTATTATGTCGACTATATTTTTTTTTAATGTGTCAGTTGGATTCAATTTCTATGTACATGATCATGATGACATGAAACTTTATGCCTTGCTACCAATGTAGAACATATCTTAGCATAATTACATGTCTTAAGTACATAACTATATTATAGTGCCAAAAGTTTATGAAAACAAATTATTTCAATAATTTAATATATAATTTTATTTCCTAAAACATATAACTTTCCAATTAGTGTGAAGAACTATTTTTACTCTAGTTTTCAAAAAGAAATAAAAACTAAATAAATTATTTGCTTCATACGTTTGTTATTAGGGTAGAAAAGTCAGGTTTTTGAAAGGGTCCAAACCCTTTTAGAAAATCAATCTAATGGCATAAATAATTAGTCCAATTAGATATGGGACAAGCACAACAAAATAGTCCAACACAGAGAAATAACATCAAAAAATCGCACAACATTTAAAGACTAGATATGAGAGGGCTTGGAACCTTGTACAAGTCATCCATCCTACACAATGCCATTTTATTTCCTTGCAATCCTCACACCCTTAACGTGGAGGTGGGAATCCAAATATATATTTAGGAAAAAATTTCTTCCTTCCTTGAAAAATCTTCTAAGACACCATTTTCAAGTTCTTCCAATCAAGGAGAGAGGATGGAGTCCCCAACCAAAGCCTCCTTGTGCAAAAAGGATGAATGTCTATTTGAAAATGTAGTATGTTAGATTGAATCCTCAAATTGGGAAAAGGGTATGAATCTTCAAATAGTTTGCATCCATAGCAATAGACTACGACACAAGAGAAGCATAAAGATATTTCATATGTTAACTTATGAAGTACATAACTATTTCAAGAATAAATATAATGATTTTTATATAAATATCAAAGGTTAAATTTATTAATATCCATTTAAATTGGTACAAACACACAAATATACAAGTAAACAAATGAAAAGAAAAAAACAATATGAATTGTGTATTAAATTCTATTTGTAATATATACAAATTATTAGTCATTATTCATTTAAAAAATAACAAATTTATTTAAGAGATATTTTAGTCTCCTTTCAAATTATTTCATTCACTACATATATAGAAATATAAATTTTAATTTACTAGATTTTTTTTTGTAATACACTTGCATTAATTTCACATGCTTCTCCCCTTACTACCACTATGGGTTACACCTCTCAACATAATAAGTTCCATGCTTTTTGACAAGTTTATTCAATTCATGCCTTGTTAATTCTAGGCCATTTTAGATAATGGAAATAAATTATTGTCCTCTATATTGGGATGATGACCCTCCCTTTTCTCTACATATTGACTTTAACTTGAGCCATCTACTCCATTAGATCCCTAATCTTGTTTGTTTGTGTGTGTTTTTTTGTCAATGGGTAACACTTATTTTCTAGAGTTCACCACTCTTTTGATTTGCTCACAAGGATCATCATGATAACAATGTTAATTAATTATTCTTAGCTCTAAAAACTACTTCTAGTTATCCATTACACTAATTTGATGAACCTTAGACTGGTAAAAGTACTAGAAGGTGTTATCAAATGGTTAATAGGCACAAATATTTATAAGCATATTGGTAAAATAGCATATATTTTTATTTTTATTGTGCAGTCATTACATGTAACATTCAGTGGACAAGACTATAAAGAATATATAAATATTTGTGCTAGTATAAATCGATATTGAGAGCTTTGGAAAGGGGGAAAAATTAGAAAGAGATAACCCATAGAAACATTAGTTCAAATAACTTGAAAGCATCCTTGCAAAAGCCTTTTTTGGCATATCCTGTAGTCATAGTGTTGAATGAGATCACATTTCTTTGAGACAACTTGTTAAACATTTCACATGCTTTGTATATACTTCCACTTTTTGCATACACTATCTTATAGGGCACATGCAACCACAAAATTTGGAAAAATTCACTTTCAAGTATGTTTTGATGGATATTGATAACCCTATTCTAAAGCTCCCATATTGGCATAGGTTAGGAAAATATTGGCAAAGGTTGTGGAGTTAAGCCTTAAACTTGCCAAGTGCATTTTATTAAAAGTTTCCAATCCCTTTCCCTTAAAACCATTTTGTGTGTATCCTTCCAACCCATGAGACCACATCTCTTTGAGAAATTTTATCAAATAATTCATATGCATAAACATGAGACCACATCTCTCAGAGACATTTTTTCAAAAAATTAACATGTCTTATATATGCTTCCATGTTTTGCATGTCTACTAGGACACTGCAACGACATGGAAGGAAAATTTGGTTTTTATTATGCTTTTATTGAAGTCCATCCCTTGTTATGAAGTTCACATTTTAGCATTAGCATGGAGTATGTTGGCAAAGGTTGTGGAATATGTCTTTATGACTTCCAATCACATTTTCTTAGAAGTTTCCTAGGCATTTTTTATAAACCCGTTTTGTGTATATCCTTCAATCATTACAACACATGAAATCATGTTCTTTTGAGGTATTTTATCAAATAGTTTGCATGCCTTGTGTATACTTCCACATTTTGCATGCATATATATAATAGGATATTTGTGGTTACTATGTTATAAAAACTCCCCCTTCCATTGTGATTTGAAGGATGTCCTTACTTGATTCTAAATGGTCATTTTTGTATAGGCTTGGAGGATGCTAGCAAATATTATCAAGACTAGCATTATACCATCTAATTTTGTTCACTTAAAAAAAAATCAAGGCATTTTCAACTAAATCATTTTGTTCACACACAACAATCATCACAATCAATGATACCGCACTTATTTGGGGCATCTCATTGAAATAAAAAAAATATGAAAGTCTCATAAAGAATGGCATTTTGTGCATATCTTGCAACTATGGCATTCCATGAGGGTACAATTCTTTGTCCAAATAGTCCATATGCCTTTTTTTATTCTCCCACACTTTTAATACATATCTACAAGAGTATTTATAACTACAAAATTTGACCAAAATGCACTTTCCCTTATTCTTTCATGGATGTTCATACCCTATACAAATCTCTCATTTTAGAGTGGGCTAGTAGGATATAGATAATGGTTGAAAAATTAGGCTTTACACCTACTCCTTGCCTTTGCTCAAATTTTTCCAATGCCTTTTCAACAAATCCGATCTTTTGCATATTACAATCATTATAGTCAAGGAGACCACGTCTCTTTGAGGCATATTGTCAAATAGTTCAAAATTTCCTTGTGTATTCTTCAACATTTTTAATACACATCTACAAAATGAAGTATATATATTGCAATATTCTTCTCATATCAATTACATCCATTGTTAAGGGAATTGATCAAAACAAATGGAATAGAGAAATTTAAGGCATCAAAATCTAATTAAACAATCGAATTGATCTCAAAAGAATATTGTAATTCAAAAACACAAGAGAACCATATGCTTTATAAGAAAAATAAAATCATATAATGTAGTGCTATACAATTATTGTTATGAACCGAACTGCTTAATAGATTCAATTTGTACACTTTTATGAACATTTGATGGGTGTTGCTACCCTATTCTAAAGCTCCATGTTGGTACAAGCTGAAAGGATGCTAGCAAACGTTGTTGAGTTAAACCTTACACCTACCAATTGTATTTTCTTAGAAGTTTCCAAGGCCTTTTCTTTCAAACCCATTTTGTGCATATCCAACAATCATTCTAGTCCATGAGACATCTCTTTAAGAAATTTTGTCAAACAATTCAAATGCCTTGTGGATGCTTTCACATTTTATGCACATGTCTATTGGGGCACTAGCAACAAAATGGGACCAAATCTTGGTTTTGATTATGCTTTTTGGCACATGCATAGAGGATGGTAGCAAAGCTTGTGGAATTTGGCTTTACACTTTACAATTGCATTTGCTTCAAACTATCCTAAGCATTTTTAATTAAAAAAATCATTTTTTTGTATATCCTACAATCATTGCAATACATGAAACGATGTTTTTTTAAGAATTTTTTGAATAGTTCACATGCCTTGTAATACATATTTTATGCAATCTTGGTTGATGAGTAGTTTAGTAAAAAAAAGTATATACTTTCCATTATTCAATAATAAAATTTATTCATACATATATTTTACATGCTAAACCCTTTTATGTGATTTCATCTACTCTCAAAAGCTCACTTTTGTCACTGGTGGGTGGCTTGCACACCTACCATAAACTATTATTTATATAAGTATCAAACAAACAAAGTACCTATCTATTGCAATTGATGAATTTGAGATAGTTAAATCTAATTAGTTCCTTGGTCTTAAAGAAGCAAAGATAAAGTTTTGATTCTAAAATTGTGGAGCCAAACACCAAAAAAATTAAGACGACATTTATATTTTTTCAATTCACAAGTAATATAAAACTTTGTGTTTACAAAAATTTCCCTAATTTATCACATTATTAATATTGTAATTTCCTTGAAAGATCTAAAACATCATATCATTGAACTTGTAAGTTCTATAAAAAATTATCTTGATATTAATAACATTAATATGAAACATGGGTCAATGAGTTTGACTTGAAAAACTATATGTTTGAATCCTAATAGCAATATTATAATTTGACACGTGGAAAATACCTCCTACTTATTAATTGATTAACTAAAGGGGCTCTATAATGAAAGGTTCATAAGGAACAACACTTGCTAAAGGTTTTGCAAATGGGTTGCAAGCTAAGTGGGGTTAACCTTGGTGAAAACTCCATGGTTAAGTGCGCTTGAGTTGGAGTAGTACTGGGATGGGTGA
Organism: Sequoia sempervirens; assembly: GCA_007258455.2. Lineage (NCBI taxonomy): Eukaryota > Viridiplantae > Streptophyta > Pinopsida > Cupressales > Cupressaceae > Sequoia > Sequoia sempervirens. The sequence goes on along the minus strand of VDFB02388177.1, from coordinate 4,644 downwards.
CCTCCCATTAAGGCCCAATGCTTCACATTTTTAAGCATCACCTAGATGCAATGAGTGCTAATTGGACCATTCATTATCATGAGAGATGGGTTCTTGTGAACCACTACTCATGAAACATAGGTCAATGAGTTTGATAAAAACTACATGATTGAATCTTAACAGCAATATCATAATTTGACACTATGGAAAATACCTCCTACTTATAAAATTGATGAGCTTATGGGGCTCTATAATGAATGGTTCATAAGGCACAATACTTGAAAGTTTTGCAAATGGGTTGCAAGCTAAGTGGGCTTAACCTTGGGGAGAACTCCATGGTTAAGCACGCTTGAGTTGGAGTAATATTGGGATGGCTGACCTCCCAAGGAGGCCCAATGTTTCACCTTTGTGAGTATCATCTAGATGCAATGAGTACTAAGTAGTAGCATGAGATGGGTTCTTTTGAACCAATACTCATGAAACATGGGTTAATGAGTTTGACTTGAAAAACTACATAGTTGAATCCTGATAGCAATATCATCATTTGACACATTGTGGAAAATACCTCCTACTTATCAATTCATGAGCTAAAGGGCTCTATAATGAATAGTTCATAAGGCACAACACTTGTTGAAGGTTTTGCAAATGGGATTGCAAGCTAAGTGGGCTTAACCTTGGGGAAAACTTCATGGTTAAGCATGCTTGAGTTGGAGTAGTACTGGGATGGGTGACCTCTTGGGAAGGCCCAATGTTTCACCTTTATGAGAATCACCGAGATTTAATGAGTGCAAAGTGGACCATTCATTATCATGAGAAATGGGTTCTTGTGAACCACAACTCATGAAACATGGATCAATAAGTGTGACTCGATAAACTACACGATTAAATCTTGATAGCAATATCATAATTTGACATGCCATGGAAAATACCTCCTACTTATCACATTAAACATTGCTATGCAAATACACATAAGTTTATTTTAACTATGAAATTAAGTAAAATGAATTTGCAACAAAGAGAATTTTATTGTCAAAATATAATTTAGGATAAACACTAACTAGGGGAGAGGGGCCCAAAGTAGGGCGGGAGCCTATACTGGGGACGGAAGTAGTCCCCCGTGGGCCCCACACTAGACTGCCTTAATATGCAATTATAAACTGGTTTTCACCCACAAAGTCAACAAGGGTACTCGATTCACTCTACCGCCAAAATTGTATTATAATCGGTTTATATTGGTCCTAAACACAAATAATTAATTGCAGTCTTACATATCAGAGAATATTCAAAGCACATCTGACACCACAAACATACAAGCCATATTGATTCTTACTGGCCCGTAGCTTTACAACTTGCACCCAAAATATAAAATTAGTATAACCCACACTCCTCTTTAATATCACCACTTGCATTAGCTCACGGCCACTATTCTAATACAAGTGGCACAACGAGAAAAACTACGAGCCAAGAATGTCCCATCACCAAATCCAATCGAACCCACCGCCTATCCCACTGTGCCATCAATACAACACTGAAAGGAAAAGAAATCATTCATAACTATCCCATATGTCAAATCCATTCACATGGCAACTGGTTCAAACTCCTCTTTTGCCACTTGCAACCACCAAAACAATGGCAGTAAGGCCACCACAATCCCCTGACCAACAAACAAACACTGCACACCATAAATACATACAAACTATGCAATTGAAGGCACCCAAAAAAAATTTCAAATTTGAAAAAGGAAGACCAAAATTAAAGACTTCATACCAAACAACATTGAACATATAAAGATATTTTCAAATTCAAAATTGCATTTCCATTTACCACATCTCACTTTCATATTTAGTGCATTTTTTTCCTGGAGGTAGACAAACAAAGAGGAGAAGAAGAAGCAGCACCAACAACACACTATCAACATTCAAGTACTCTACACAAACAAACTGTTTATGCCTATGAATGCCAATCTCAAGCTTCTTATTTATGCCTATGAATGCCAATTTGTTCAATGCCATGCAAGTGATTCTCACCATATTGTACATACCTTTTCTTTTTCATATAAACTATTCATGTCCCTACAGCAATATGTTGTATGTGATGGTAATGATTCTCAAAAAAACCTGTTACTCAACATCTGGGGTTTCAACTTACACTGTTTGTGAATGTCCAAGAAGTTATTTTGATTTTATGGGTTCTTCTTACGTTCTCTATGCCTCCCAATATAGATCTGTTATATTCACTATAAAAGATATGTGACCCACAAACCTGTAACTCAATATCTGGGGTTTCAACTTACAGTGTTTATGTATGTCAAGTCATTTAAGTTTGTTTACTGGACTTTTCTTATGCTTAATATGGCTACCAATATAGATCAGTTCTATGCACCCTGACTGTTTTTTGAGCACCACTATGTCACAATTATATCTGGTGTTTCAACTTTCTCTATTTATGAATGTCAAGTAATTTCAGTTCAATTCCTGGTATTTTTGTTATGTTTTATATGCCTGGGTATATAAATCAGTTATTTGCACTGAAAATTTTTCTCACCCACTACCCTCTGACTCAATATCTAGGGTTTCAACTTCACACTGTTTATGAATGTCAATGCTTTCCGGCTCCTTAGAATGTGATTGTTGCACAAGGTTAGGTCACTTTTTTGAATGGAAATGTCATTGTTGCAATAGATTCTTTCTAACTCACTATCTAGGGTTTCAACTTATATTGTTTATGATTGTGTATGAATGTTCAATTTCAACGTTTTCATATATTACAAACTTGTAACTCAATATCACGATGTTTCATACTTGATGCCTCTTGATGAATGACAATGAATTTCGGTTATCTACATTGTTAATTCCAATCGGCTCTATGGCATTACACAAACTCCTTTCATTTCAATCGAAAATGTTTTAAACATGTGCAATTCAAACAAATTAGTATGATCACATAAAACTTCAACAGTTGTCGAATTTACCATTATAAACTATCAGCTAACACAATAAAGGAAAAAAAAATGCATCACTCTGTCTTTAAGGGCGTTCAATGGTGTTTCTTATCATTGTTTCAAACATGCCTCAATAATGTGTGTAGGTTCAATATAAAGTTGATATGAGGTCCAAGCCAATGAAGAAGAGAGTCACAACAAAGTGGCATGCATGTCAAAGAGGGGTTTCATTCCCCCTTGAAGAAGAACAAAATGTAGAAGCGGAGACAGTTGTCGTAGTTATTGCTCAATCAGGCAAGCGAACAACATCGAGACATTGGGAATTGACAATGAATGAAACAGTTAATCATCAAACAAATGACATGGTGGACAACCAGCATGAGGAACATAACAATGGTTTGACTCTTCCCTCAGCCCCTACCCCGCCGTTTTGGTTGTCAAATGGATCTATGAATATGGGTAATGACAATCTAAGTTTTCGATCACCCCATGCCCAACCCTATTGGTTGGTAGAGGGAGCTACTGATGATGCTTATGATGGTTTAAGCCTTCCCTCGGCCCCTACCCAACCATCTTGGTTGGCGGATGGAGCCAAAAAATTGGGTATTGTCTTGCAGTGCGAAGATGAGCAAGGAACTTATTCATTGCCTTCTCCACCTGCCACTTTTGCCATACCACAATTGCTAGATTACTATGCAGATTTGAGCAAGGAAATAAAGCAAAAGGAGGAGGAAGACAGAGCTAAAAAGCAACAAGATAGGAAGAAGAGAGAGCAGAAGGAGCAAGAGATAGTTCAAAGGATACAAGATAGGAAGGAAAGAGAGCAAAAGAGGGACCAAGACCGAGTTCAAAAGAAACAAGATATGAAGGAAAGGCAAGACAAGATGGAGCAACAGAGGGTTCAAAAGAAACAAGATAGGAAGGAAAGAGAAATCAACTGGGCCCATAGGTCATTGTAGTGAGAAAGACATAAAAGCAGCCCTACAAACCCGTTAGCACACAACCATGCCTTGTTTCGGGATATATTGAACATATACATCCCTCTATTTGGGCAGTTGAATGTCAATTCGAGTGTCAACCCAAATGTAGGTTGCACTCCATCTTCGTTGCAAATAGTTGTTCAGCACTATTGCATGTAATTAGCACTCAATTTACAAATGCAAATGCAAATCATGTAAGGACAACTTAGAACGCACAAGCAAGAGACGAGAACACATCTCTAGATGTTTATCTTGGCATGACTGATTGGCTACTTTTTTGTTGTGTATTCTGGGCTGCAATATATAGTTCAATTGTTGGCTGTTTAATTTTGTTGTTGGGGACTATAAAATTTTCCCACCACGTCACCCTGCCACTTGTGCATCGGGCCCAATATTTTATTTTGAAAAAATTGAGCACCCTACCACCTGTCAAGCACCATTTACTCTGACATGTCCAAAACGGGCCCATTTTTCCCTCCACCCCAAAGTGGAGCCCATCCACCTCCTTAATCGGCGAACACATCTACGTACAATGGATCAGACAACCACGTGTCCGGGACAACCTCGCCACCATAAACGAACATTTTAGAGCATTAATCACTCGTCGCTTTCTTTGTTACCTCCACTAACCAACTTCCCTTATGTGTCCCTTCGCATTTACTCGAATTGTCGGGCAAGTAAATCAGAGATCAAGGTTCATTCAATGCTTCAAATTCTCGCATATCCCGCTCACTCTCATTCCTT
>VDFB02388176.1:0-60183 GCA_007258455.2 Sequoia sempervirens | reverse complement strand
TGAAAAAAAATTTCACGCAAAAAATTCGAACAAAGCCCTCATATTCTAATCCATATAGAGGCCAAACTAAGGTTTTCCTTGGGAGCATCAAAACCAATAGACCATTTTTTATGGAAAATGATAGACTTAAGAAGGAAGCAAGGACCTCCTACTAAATATGCTTTCCTGAATTTTGAAGGAAAAAAGAAAGAATCCATCTTTCATTATGGCCACTTGAATTTGACTAGCCATTGTCCATCTTTTTATAACTCAACTTTTGAATATTATCAATGTTCAAATGTAAGTAAAAAAATTTCCCAATGACAATAGTCTACATGTAGGTAAAATCACAGTAAGCTTCCTCATTGGAAACCTTGTAAGTAATGGATTGAGACCTCAAAGCACCAAGATTGACTCGAAGAAAGTACAAATACATAGTAGGGGAAAGGGAGGACTCCTATAAGGAGTGAAATCCCTCAACAAAACTCCCAATCCTTGAACAAGGTCCTATCACAATCCTTTTCACATCTTGAGAAGATGTCACAAGTACTTTTTGGTTAGTTTCATTAGGAGTAGTTCATGCCCCTACCACATTAGTAAAGTTTCTAACAAAAAGTCCAACAGTAATTTGTCTTACTCCTTAATCCCATCCTTCAAGTGAAAAGTCTCAAAAACATCATCATCAAAAACCACATCTAAAAATTTATTGATAGAAACACCCGGTGAACAAGACACCTTAACAATGTTGGGTTCACCAAAATGAAATAGTGGGGAATAGGGTTCCCTTAATGTGAATAAGGGGTATTTTCTCTATTTATCCCTCTCCCTAATAACATTTCACTAGGAAAGAGATCACAAGGAGTAGAGATTGACTTCCAACCTCAAAGGTGAGTTAATCAGCCTTGGATCTCAGTCCTTAGGACAATAGGATAGATTTGAAACCAAATTGAAATGATATGCAATGCTTAAACTAAATGAACTGTAAGAATTTTAACATGAAATGCAAATTCTCAAAAGTATAGAAATGAAAACCATGGTTTACAAAAAGATCTGAGAAGGGTAAGGACACATGTACCAATCACCAAAAGTAGGTTTTGAGATCTGTTGAAGGATAGGTTTTCTCTAGGGTGGTGGGTCCTAGTTAGGGATTTTGAAAGTTGCTTTTGCAATCCTTTGAGACAAGATCATAGCTTCTTTTTCACACAGGTTCCACTATCAGACAACTGAGAATAAATTTTGAATCTAGGTTTCCATGACTTGACAAAAATGAATACAACAAATGCAAGAATGCAAAATTTCTCTTCAAGATATTCAATCCTTCTTCAACCTGTAATCTACACATACAAAGAGGGAAAAAATATTTTATTTGAATGGGAGTTTTCCTTATTCAAACCCCATGTTTGGTAATTAAACCTTGATAGAAGAATAATGACACTGGATAAAGAAATGATGAATGAAAACTTTCTTGCAAAAACTCACGAAACCTTCAATGGCTTCCCTTAGAGGATTGAAGTGAAACACATAAATCCAAGGACTTGATCTTGCTTTTCTTGATTGATTTAGACACTTGAAAATCCTTGGATTCTTTTAGGATCAACAATGCATATTAGCCTTCACAAGATGACATGAGCACACACACACACACACACACACTTGAAGATGATGTTAGGATCTTGAATGCTGTAACAAATGATGGATAAATCTACTCTTGAATGGTCTTGACAATAATATCTTATCACATGAAGTATCCAAAAAGTGTGTTAGATTTGAATTGATAAAATGCTATGTATTTATAGGTCTTTATATAATTTCCCAAAATTAGATTCCAAAAGCTGATAATTTCATATGAATTTGAATCATTAAAATACCACCAAAAAAATATTTAAAAATGGGTCCTAGGACTTAAAGGGTGGGTCCTAGCCTATAATTCAAGGACACTCATTCTTCAATGTGATTGAAATATTAATTGCATTAATTAAATGTTGGTTTCCCTTTTAGAAAATAAGAATAATAAGGCTTTGGAATGCATAATTTGGAAAATTAGAAGCTTAATTAAGTCTAATTAATTAAGGGACCCAAAAAAATTGTGAAATTGTAAAGGGTATAAAATTTCCTACATTACAACACCATCACCAGGTGTGTCATTACAAGAGGCAATTAAATTATCCATAAGGTTTTTCTTCTTCACTACCTCTGCTATCACTTTTCCACATGCCTCCACAAAAGGAATCTAGGTAGAGAGGAGAAAAGAGACCCTTGAGAGGGTACTTTCAAGGTCCCCTATTGTAGAAAAAGAAGATGGATGCTTAGAAAAGAAAGGTCCTTGCAAAAAAATCCTTTGTGACTCTAACCACAATTTTGAAAGGTTTTCAATGTCTTCATCCACATCCTCATCAACCCCCAATGCAGTATCCCAATCATTAAGAACCAATTTATCCTCTCCATCTTCATCATCCCCTTAATCCAATTCAAATATTCTCTTATTTTGCATATTTGGAACTCCTTTCCCACTTCTTTTTCTACAACCACTCCTTTCACTCATCTTTGAACTAATTCATAACACAAGACATATTTTTTCATAACCCACAACCTCAAAAATATAAAACTATGATATCTATTATTATATGAATATATTTTACAAATGGATCATTTGTAAATCCCCTCTATACATTTTTCATAGTTCTATACATCAAAGGAAAGGTAAATGATTTTTTTCTTAGATTTTAGATCAAATTTTCTTTAATTTTTTATAATTCTTTTTGTAGAATGAATTTTTAAATTTTCTTATTTTTTCATACCAACTATTGTGAACTAGGATGGTCCTAACCTAATGTGGAAGGAAAAGTGTCAAAATAAATTTCTATACCACCTAAATCTCCTTTAATGTTTCCTATAAACCATTCATAAAGCTAATAAGATCTATTAGGGAAAACAGAGAAAAATTAAAAAAATGAATTATAGATTTAGTTGAAACATTAGTAAAATGCACATCAAACTCACACCATGCATCCATTAAATACACTAAAAGAAATGAAAAAACAAGTTGATCTGGTAATGGTTGAAATTCATCAATCATAAACACATAGGGAGTCATGTCACCAATATTATGTGACAAAGTTATCTTATGATAAATTGGAAATAACAAAGACGATTAAAGAACTATTTTTACTATTTGAATAGATAAAAAAAATAATGCGCTTCTTCAAATAAATTACAATAGATTTCATGTCAATTAGTGCAATCATAATTTCATAAAAATATTAATTTTCAAGATAAATAATGGATTCTCTTTAACCAACATCCATGTAACAATAATAAGAAGCCCTTATACTTAATTAGAAAAAATATTGTGTTTTTTTTAATCTAAAAAATTCTAAATTATTTTTAACACCAAAATATCCATCAAGATCGTTAACCAAAAAAAACCTCAACACATGTAATGTTGTTGTTAGTCATCAAGGTGAGTAGATGTGTAGACTCTCGATACCATCAATAATCTCATAAACATCATTATACAACATGTCACATGTAGGTTTTAGTCTTATAGTTTAGAGGATGCTCATGTAGTAGGACTATTAATCTTCTCATGTTGTTGCTCCATATTTCTACTATAGATACTACTATATGTACATTGGAGGATAATGTGATCCATAGGGTGCATAGGTTGTCATCTCACATGATTTTACTTATTGTCATTCTATGTGTATGGGGATATTAGAGGGTGATTATATTTCTAATGGAAGATTGAATAATATGGTCATCATTGACAAGATAGTGAAAATTTATTTGGTGGTCACATATAGGTATTTATATATGAATTTTTATAACATATTATATTCTTTATATTTCATATTCTAACATTTAGAATGATTATTAATTCTCTAATTGAATAAAAAATAGAGTTGTATGTTATTGACCAATCCACCATTGATTGTTATAGTCTCATTTGTTTCACAAGTAAATTTCTAATATATAATAATAAATTATTAGCTAGTTTTATTGAAAACAATTTTAATTTATTTCTAGTCAAAAAGAAAAAGAAGTAAAATTAGTGAAAATGATGATAAAAAACATAATAATAAATATGACTAAAAATTACATAGTAAAGTATACTTAAAAAGTTTCATGTAATTTTTATTTTTGTTGGAGGGTTTTATATCAAGTCTACATAATTGTTTGGCTATTCAATATGAGAGTGTGGGTCCTAAGTTGAACCTTATCAATAGAAAGCTAAGGACTAAGGTGTATCTATCCCACGCAATGTTGCCTACGACATGATTTGGCCTCATCTCTTATGGAGACTTATTCTCAAAAAGACTTGATCCTTGTTGTGATCATTTAAAATCACTCAACTTAGTGAAAAACATTTTATGTGTGTAAACACTGTGTTTCCTTTTCTGATCATGGAAAATTCTTCCTGTTTGTAATTTGCTCTCTGTTAATGGTTTCTGTGAGCTGTTTAAACCTAAGAGATCTTTGCTTCATAATGTCATATTACAACATTCTGTGCTATTAAAAATAAAACATCTTATGAGCAAAACTTCTCTCATTCCAAGCCGTAGTCTGAGCTATACTTTGTACTACGCGAGTCACATAAGATGTATTTACAACCTCAACGCATGCAAGGTGTTTTCCAGTACACATTCTATGACACGGATTATACGAAGTAGTTGTTTCTTTCATTATTATTACATATAAGTTTTCCACTAGTTGCATAATCTTTGATTTCTTCAGATTTTAAGCGTTATATTTACTTCACATATGTTCTTACTTGGCATGTATTTTGAAAAAAAACCTGGTCAAGGAGCTACGCTCGGCTATTCTTACAGAATCATCAACTTAGTTTACAAGGTCTGCAAATAGAATATGCGACGCAAATTGTATTGGTAAAGGAAATATTTCCCCTTCAACGTAAGCAGTAGTTTTAGAACTGCTTATTTTATTTTGTAAATATCAGAGTATAATAACTATAGTTTCAAATAGAGCAAATTGAAGAACTGTTGCTAAACTGTGCATGTATACCAGCTCGCATCTTCTTCAGGGAATGGCAGAATGCCCTCCCCCGCCAAAGACCCCAGCACCGTCTGCACCACCACCTCCACCTACTCCCCCTCCGCCTCCAACTGCTCCACCGCCACCAAACCCACCTCCTCCACCAAATCCACCGCTACCGCCAGCTCCTCCACCTCCCCCAAACCCACCGCCACCACCTGCTCCTCATCCTGCCCCACCGCCAGCTCCTCCGCCAGCTCCAGCTCCAACTCCTCCGCCAGCTCCTCCTCCACCGCCAAAGCCTCCCCCACCGCCCGCTCCTCCTCCACCACCAGAACCTCCACCAGCACCCCCGCCGCCGCCAATTCCTCCTCCATGACCTCTGCCAAGTCCACCCTTGAAGAGATGCTCAACATGCCTTACTCTGCTGCTGCCCACATCTCCCACAAGTATAAGCACTGCGAATGCTACCACCACAAACCCAAGCCTCGATTCCATGGTTATGAAAACGTCAAATTGTGAATGCTCTTATGGACCAATCTCTATGGCTTTTATAGACGTAGGCAGCTTACGATAGGTCCGCCGATTAGATTGCATTGTTGTCTGGGATTAATGCAGCCGTTGAGTAAGGTGGATTATTGCCTTTGCATTGTTTTTTGCCATTAACAGGCTTGTCAATTGACCAATATTCTCAACTGTCCCAAAGACCAACTTACTGCAATCACACTATTTCTGTTTTTCAACAATCTCGGCTAACGTGACGATATCTCTCCCGCCACCAGTTAGCTAACGCTTGTGAATTCTTCGTCTTTTAATGGCTAGAATGTCTTTTGTCGCCGCTATGGTGTAGAGCCCTTAAGAGTTGTGCTGTTACCCCTTAATATTCTGTATCACATATCCTCTTCCGTTCATAGGTAGTGAAGGTACTGGATTACATTTACTTCGTGTTTGAGATCGTTATGCTTCTTATTTCTTAGGAATAACGTTCAACATTAATGAAAAAAAAGGTATCTCATAAAGTTGTAAGGGAGAAAAATCCCTTTTACACAAATATAGGGTAAATAATCATATATATAGTCAAATAAAGCTAAATTTGTGTTCGGTCAATAAGTCAATAAAAAATAAATATAATAATTGAATGAAAGGGAATATGCAAATTTAATTTTGAAAATAATGATGGAAAGTTAATATTGATGTGTAGAATCTGGTTGTCAAGTTATAGAAAAATTAGTTCTCTTTGTTTGATGCATGCTTTGGACCATTTGTAGTATCATAGATCTCTATCAATTAAATTTGAGGACCTTGAGATTAAAATCAGGGAATATGGGAATGCTTTGATAAATGACAAAGATTTGTAGTCCACAAGAATGATCCATTAGAAAATTACAATAGTGATTTCTTTTTCCTTAACCTTCTATGTTTGATTTGCCAAGGTACCGTTTACAAGCACATTAGAGGAGATTGCCAAATTGATAGGTTCTAGTTCTCCTAAGTGAAAACCTTATTGGATGGGCTTTAGAACTTTGATTAAATGATTAAATACAACATACATTGACATTCACTTGGCCTAGTATGATTCTAAAGTAGATTAAGATGCTTTGTTCTTTAGAAACAAAATTTTCTCTAGTCCCTTTCCCTTTTAGTCACTTATGACTCTCCAATATCCAATATATTAATTGCACAAATGAATTCCTTTAAATACTAAGAAAGAATATAAATTCACAAAAACATGTAGCAAGTCAACTCATTATGGCTAGTTAAAAGGGTTGGAAATATTATAGTTTGAATATTAAAACCCAAATGTTGGTTTCCACCCTAAGCCACTCAAGATTAACCAAAGACAAAGAGATTAAGATCTTAAGATAAGGATTAGGTATGTGGAAGTGTGCAAACATGGATGAATAAATGGATAATAATTAGTGAATGTTTTGGAATGAATGTGAATGGGATGAATTAAGGTTGAATGCATGAAGACAAATTCAAATGAATGTGGATTTTTAATGTTTATGGTCCAAATGCAACTACAACAAAAGAAAACATCTTTGGGACTCTCTTTCTTTGGTTATGAACAATTTGAAGGAATAAAAAGTGATAATAGAAGTGGATTTTAATGCAAATATAGATTTGGAAGAAAAATTAGGGGGAACTATTCCTCCTCCTAAAACACTAGAATATTTTAATAAAAAAGGGGGAATGTGCAAAGTTCCAATTAAATTATTATTTTTTTTAAATTTTATTTTAGTAAGATAGGGGCAATGTTTCCTAGATGTTTGTAAACAAATAAAAAGTTAAAATATTTACTAGTAATCTAATATACTAAAAGAAACTAATTGACATACTAATCTATTAATAAATAGAATAATATAGAAATATTTTATTTATCAAAATATTTCTAATTAACCTTGATGAAATAAAAAAATCTTGACTTGTAACCAAATGTTGAAGAAGCAACAAAATCTAGAAAAAGCTTATTGATTTTTGTCATTAGGTAATTTCACCCTTCAATCCACTCATATTCAACTAATGAAGAATTCCTCAAGGTAGGAAAACTATGGGAAAATTGGTTGAGAAGATATATACTTGTATTATCTTGCATATTGCATTTGACATAGTTATAGATTGGTCAATTAGGACTGTTGGATTTAAATTGGGATTGTTAAAATAGATATAAAAATTGTAACATCTAATGGATTACATAGGATAGAAAGTACAAATCTTTGTTATTGTTGACTTAAATAATGGAGTTTTCTAGAGGAGTGGTACTTTAAAATTGATCAAACTCTCTATAAATGGGGTTCTAAAACTCATAAATAAGTTATGGGGATGCATGAATGTTTTATAAGGGTAGGATCTAAATGGAAATATAATGCATAAGTTAGAGGAATATATGAATGGATTAGATGCTCAAAATTCATTTTTTTTGTGTATCAATGTAGAATCACCAAATTTCATATATGGGTGATCTCCAAACCAACATGGTGACTTCATAATCACTATGAAAATAATATAATATTTAATCAACATAAAATTTGAAAACCACTAATGTAATTGCACAACTAATAGGAAAACTACATGATCATCACAATAATTTTCTCTCTATCACTTAGATATTATCAACAAATTTTTTATAAGAGGCAAAAATATAAAATTTTGAGGGATCAATAAGGATAAAAATGGAAAATAGACAAATGGGGTTAAAAATATGCATAATAGGAAATGAAACACATGTAAGGGAGACCTCTACGCATTCTAGTTGTTCATTTAACTATTTTTGTTATATTGTCACTTTAAAAGGCATTAGTCATAACCATATCTAAAATTTTAATTTAAGTATAATGATATAAAATCAAATAAGTTTACAAATTCATAACTACATAAATAAAATTTGTAACAATAAATTTATTATAAATAAAAAAATGAAGAATCAAGAATTCAAAATCAATCTCTAAATATGTATAAAAATTAAATAATATCATATATTAAATAAATATAAATATATACTACTTATAAAGCAATCATTGTATTAAAACACTCCAATCAATATGCAATAAAATAAAATCAAAATATAATAAGATTATATATTAAATTAATATAAATCAATTTATGGGGCTAAAACATCAAAAAAGGGAATATGTGTGAGGTATGTTCACTAAAATGAAATGATGATCTAAACACCCTCACTTTTCTTAGTTTCATTGGAAAAAGAGATCTCCCAAGGATACAATTGACTTTCAACCTTGAGGTGAGTCAACTCTATGGGGATGGGGATCTGCTATTTCCTAATGACAATATTGACTGAAATACATTTTTGGGAGATAAAAATAAAATACTTAATGAACTCAATTACGTGATGCAAAACTTGAAATGCAAATATTAAGGATAGCAAAAACAAAAACAATAAATTTCAGGCAAATCTGAGAAGGGCAGAATGACATGTACCAAGATTCAAAAGTGGGTGTTAAGTGTCTTGCAAGGATAGATTTTCCCTAGGGAAAATGGGTCTCTGTATAGGGGTCCAAAATTTGATTTCAGAGTCATCTAATGTTGGATCTAGGCTTCTAATTTCTCTAGATTCCATCATTGAAAATCTAGAAATAAATTCTGTAGGTGAGTTTCTGTCGCTTGACAACTTTGACAACTTTGTGATATTGCTTTTTTGATCCAATTTTAGTCCTTCTTCACTTGCAAATATGCACACACAAAGAGGGAAAAATGTTTTTTTTGGGTGAATAGGGTTTTGCCTTGGTTAAACCCTGATTTGGCAATTAAACCTTCATAATGAAATAATGATAAATGAAAGGAATTTGATGAATGAAAAATTCTATGTCATAACTCACCTTAGAAAAATGAAGTCTAACACATCTCTCAAAGGATTGGATCTTGCATGAATTGGCTTGAATGATTGCTTGATTTGATGCTTGAATGCTTGAAACCTACATTACAATGTTAGCTCCAAAACATAATATGAGCACCCATGAATCTTGAAACGATGATATGATCTTGATTACTATTGTAGATGTTTCATAAATATACTCTTCAATGCTCTTGACAATAATATTTTCTCTAGGAATGCTTGCATAAAGTGTGTTGTTGCTTCTAGGTTTGAATTGATAAAATGACTATGTATTTATAGGTATTTATCTAATTTCCAAAAAAATAGATTCCATACTTGCTAACATTTGAAAGTTGAATTTGAATCATTAAAATGTCACTAAAAATGTATTAAAAATTGGGTCTTTTTACTTATTGGGTCTTTTTACTTAAGGAAGACCCATTTTCCCTTGGGCGAATGGGTCCTAGGACCTAAATCAAGGACACATAATTTATAAGGTGTTTAAAATAATGTTAGAATTTGTTTAATGTCAGTTTCCCTTTTAGAAAATAGGAATAATAAGGCTTAGGAATGCATAATTTAGGTAATTAGAAGCATAATTAAGTCCAATTAATTAAGGGGGTGCAAACATAGTGTGAAAATGTAAAGGAGTACATTTTGCTACACTACATTTAGCCCCCACTTTAATGAGAGTATGAGCCCACACTCAAACTCAAACTAAAGTAGTCAAATAAGTCAAGAGAGGTCTAATTGTACAATTGTTAGAAAGATGAGAATTAAAGATCAAGGAGGATGATCAAGCCCCTAGGATCAAAGATCCCATGGAAAACCAAAAAGGGTGCAAAGAGACATATGAATGCAATAGAAACACAAGATACAACACCATATAATGTAAAAATTAATGCAAAGATAAAAAAGAAAAAGAAAAAAGGATCAAGCTTTAATTGTTTGTGCAAATGATATGGATCAAGCCTAGGCTATTTGTCCAACGATACATTCACAAAGGTTAGTGTAGTCCAATATACACTAGGTGAGCCTCAAGAAAATATGAGAAAAACATAATGGTCTAGTGTAGTTTGATATACACCAGGTGTGTACCCATGACCATACCAAAGTTATACTCCCTGTTAACTTTGATAAGGTGCCACACATGAAAATCACAAGGCTAACAAGTTGTGTTATGGTAGACACTCATGAAATAAAGGCACCACAAAGCAAGTTGTGTTATGCTTGGTGGCTAAGAGTTTTGGTTTAAGATAGACAAAGGGGTTTTTCTTAGTTCATGAAAGGTCTCCCTTTAGGGAACATCATGCTCAATATCACCATTAGTAGAGGACTAGTCGAGAGATAAAATATTCACACCTTAGGGAATGCAAGCCATAAAATTTCCACTAAGAGGAATGCCATATGCTAAGAAAGGTCATGATCTTGAAGAACATCAATCCCAATGTAACCAAAAAGAAGAAACATCATGTGAAATAATTTAAGAAGACCACACTTTGAACAAGAGGTCATGTCATCAAGCAAGTGACAAGCGAGAGGCATAATGCCCCCCACTTTAAAGAAATTTCCAAGCACCATGATGTGAGAAATTACTTTAAAGTAGAATATGATAAAATCCAATAGATGAGAGAGACATGAGAGATTATTTTGAAAGCCCTATGCCAATGATATGTTTCCAAATGAAGCTATGTCATGAAATGGAGATTTTACCCCATATGCAATCCTAGGATAACTCATAAGGGATCCATGGATTTGGAGTTAGTGTATGTCTTTTCTACAATGATATAATCAAGCTCAGAATAATCATAATTCCACAAATAACTCATGGAATAATGACCACAAAGGAAGAATGACACATAAAGAGAGAAAACAAAGGAGAATGCTTTTGGGTCAACATGGAAGAGACCTAAATTTCTCAGCACTTTGCATCACCCCAAAAGGAAACACAAGACAAATGAAAAAGAAAATGGATACGACAAATACAAGAATGTAGATCTGTAAAAAGAAAAATGTTACAAAATTTTTTGTTCCTTTGTATCCTTGCACCAACAGAGTGACAAGGGTCATCCAAAGTAAACTCACAAATATAAAGACACACCAATCAACACAGTACGGGGGATCACATTAAGCACATGCAATAAAACAAAGAACATGAAAAACACAAAGCTAGTACAACACATACGAGCCAACCTAAAGAAAGTCATTCACATCCCAATCTCATTAATCATATGTCAAAGTAGATGAATAGCCAAAGGAGCAACAATAATTGCCATGCTAGGACAATCACCAAGTTCAACCTGTGGTGATGCACTCTTGTTAGAAGGATCATCACAGTTGTTCTCATCTAAGCTCATGGAAGAGGAAAAAAAAAATTCAGCTCATTATGCACTTCCTCACCAGTCTTAATAATCTCATCATCATCATCATATAGGTTAATAACAACAAGATACCTAATGATAATGTCCATAGAGGTTCCATACATTTGTTTTTGTGGTGAAGGTAGAGAATCGTCACATTTTTCTTGAGATAAATTTTGATCTTGATTTTTTTTTTGTTCTATTCTTTTAGCTTACAAGTAATAGAAAGACATCTATTCCTATGTTGTTTAGAATTTTGGTTTCATTTTGCATGGTTTTCAAGTTGTGATTTTGTAGGATAAAGTTTATCAACCCTAGGTTTCTTTTATTCCTACAAAATAGGAATGGAAGGAACCATCGAGTGTTGGTGTCAACCAATACTTTCTCTTTAGGTTTATAAAATTGTTTAATCATAGGAAGAACAAGAATTGTATGGTTATCTCTTGGTATTTTATAGGAAATAGGTGGAGGAATCATGGATTTATATTGGTTACTCAAAAAAGATTTTGGTTCAATCATGGTTTCATCAATGATACAAGACTCAAGCATGGGTTGAGGTATATTGCTAAGACATAATTTTGCTATGCATTTTTTCTTGAACTTTTGATAAGATTTGAAAAAGAAATCCTCACAATGCTTAATAGCTTCCATAGTTTGGGGCCAAAAGAAATCCAATGAAAAATTTGCATGGGAAGACACAGGATTAAAACCGCTATGATGCATAGTGAAAATTCCATTGCCAAATGAAAATTTTAAACATTTATGTACTACCGATGAGACAACATCCTTGGAGTGTAGCCATGGATAGCCTAGCTTCACACAAAATTGGATCGAAAATGGGATGATGGATAATGAAAAATTTAATTTCTTCATCCAACTTTTAAGGGGAGAGTGATTGAACCTATTGTAAGGCAGAAAAAACCATTATGTTCTTTGATTCATTATTTTGATTGTTCATAAGAACCTTGATAAAGTTATTGCACAAACAAGAATTCCAAAGTGATCACATTCTCTACACACACATGATCAATTAATATCCCATTAGTAGGCTTTTCATTGATTCTTTTGGCTATGTAAAGAGGACCATCAGGTGCATGTTTAATTATGCCACTTTGTGAGAAAGCAATGTTAAGAGATATTTTAGTTTGGCCCTTATGAGGTTGAACATTAATAAAGTTAACCATACTCATGTTATGATTGTCTTTTGAATGTAAATTTTATTTTTGAACTATGCACTTGTTTTAACCAATTAACTTGTGTAAGCACAAATCTGCAAAATGCTTAAACCTTAACATACCATTATCATGACTTAGTTTAAACAAAGCAAAGAAAATGCTCCTATGAGATATCTAAACATGGTGCAAATGAAAAAAAGGAAAATAAAATAATCAAAGTACATAAATTCAAGCATATATATAAGCATGTGCAAACCTATCCCATAGTGGGAGTGGTGCTCCTTTGATGTGAAAAGGATGCCCTTTCCCACCCCCTTGATAAGCTTTCCAAAATAAATATTCAAAGATGCAAGTGATGGAGATGAATATACCTATAGTGAGAATGCTAATATTGTGGATGATTGTGGCTTCTATTTATAGGTTGAAGGGTTGAAGAATGGAGAGATGGTAGGAATGTGGGACTAAAGGAGAGCCAATGAGATTGGGACACTTGTCTCAATTCTAATGGGTGAAGTTGGAGAAAATTTTGGAGAATGTGCATAGTTAATGCATGTGGTTGAGGATTTGAGAGGTGTAAGAGAGATTAATGCATGTGTAAGAGGCATTAAATGAATATGGTTGAGATGCTTTGGAGGGAAGTTGTTTCCGAAATAAAGTCAAATAAATGGAGTTAATGAAGGAATATTCCCTTAGAATATGCCTTTGTGAGGGAAAAAAAGATAATTAGTTAATTATAAGAATTGATTTTCATGTGCAAGTGGGTGGGTTAGTCAGGGGTTTAGGTTTGACCTAGGTTGAGTCAAAAGCAAGAGGATGGGTAATGATGGTTAGAGGTTAATTAATTCAAATTAATTAACTTGAAGGAATTAGGGGATTTTACATTTGATTTATTAAATCAGATGAGAGAACTTTTAGGACTTTAATTAAATAATTTGGTTTATTTAATCAAATATGATGCACATTAGTGAATTAATCAAATAAATTGCTTTATTTGATTATCAGAAGAATTTGATATTAACTAGTTAGATTTAGATGCATAATGTCGATTAGGATTATTTGCATGCCTACATTTTTCCCCTCTTTGAAGCAGTGTACCAGTTGCGTTGGTTCAAAGAATAACACTGCTGAGATCAAAATTCAAAAATTTCCTAATTTTTTTGGATGCCCTATTGTTGCCTTAGTGGAAAGGAGTATGCTGGGACACTTCCCCCTTGAGAAATTGGGTGAAAATTTCAATTTTAGGGTTGATCTTGCAACAAAGAGGTTCAAGATGGATGTATGGATGGTTAGACTAACAGATCTATATGATAATGATGATGAAAATGAGATGAATGATCTTTCCTATTATGATGATATGTATGAGTATGCAAGATGGGTATGCTGAAATTTTATGAATGCAGGATGGATGCATGCCATGATAGCATGTTAGCATGAAAGAGGATAGAAGAATGAGAGGGATCAACCTTTGATTATGAGAAGATGCAGAAGTCCAACAAGTCTATGATTTGTCGAGACTTTATTAGATGTGATGATGATTGATGATGATGTATTGCTTATCCAGGGATTGGGGATGTAAAGAGCATAAGTTTCCTTATTTTTTATCACACATATAGATACGATGCATCAAGGTATAGAAAACTAGGATGGTGTTGCACCTAGTGAGATGGAATTTGACTTAAAAAACATGTAGGAGTATCTTTGTTCACACCCAACATACAAAACCTTATTAGGATGTACTTTAGATATTTCAAACATCTTGGACCAAAACATAGATAAGCAAAAAATTTGTATGTAATAGTCAACAAGACATCTAAAACACCCTCCCTACAAACCAAACAAAGTGAGAATGACCAAGTTATATTACAAGAATATCCAACAAGAACAACAGACAAAAGATAATGATCAATGCCCCATTCCTTTCTCTCTAAGTAATTTTGATTAGACATCATCAAGAGGTCATTGGAATGGGCTCAATAAGATAAATCAAAAGAAAAGATTAGGTAAACAAACAAGCTAATGTTCTTCATACCTCTAGCCAAGACTAAACTATGTAGTGAGGTCTGATGTTGATTTCGATTGTAGGAAGGATGCATCCTAGGACATGATGTTATCAGATGATTTTGGGACTAACGGGATGATGGGCTATTGATACCAAGAGCTAACCAACTTGTTTACCTATTGACCTAGACTTGAGACCTTGACATTTGAGTTTTCACTTTCAATTTGCTATACTTGTTTCCAATTTTTTTTCCAAAGGTTGAAGGTGACGATTGATTTAAATTATGAGCAGATTTTTATTGTGGGTGAATGTGAAATGGATGGATGATTTTGGATTTTTTGAGTGTTTTTGGTATTTTTGAAATGTTTTGAGGCTGTTTTGGTATTTTTGAAATGTTTTACAAATGTTTTGATTTTTCAATTTTCCAATGTTTTTGGTGTTATTCGAGATTTTGACCAAGAACCTAACCTAAGGACCTATCCTAGGTACCTTGGGGGCTGATCAAAGATTAGCCTTGCCTACATTATACATGTAGAGACCACGTAATTTGATTGACACAAACTCATTTATTGATAAGATATGAACATGTGTAGATTGTTAGTTTATTATGATGGACACCTAAAGAACTTAACCTAAGAGCCTCGGGGGCTGATAGAAGATAAACCTTGTCTACGTTATACACCGAGAAGCCTCATAGTTCAACTGACACAAACTCGTTTATTGATGAGATATGAACAATGGATTTTGCCAATTTATTGTGACAGACTCCTAAAGGACTGACCTAATGTGTCTTAGGGGCACATCAATGATGGCCTTGCCTTGTTCGCCTCATAGACTCTTAGTTTGACTCAACGACTAATTTTTGACTTTTGAATTTTTGACCATTTTAAGATTTTGGACATGTTTTGGATTTTTGGATTTTCTGAATGTTTTTGGATTTTCTAATTTTCTGAATGTTTTTGGATTTTTTAATTTTTTGAATGTTTTTGGATTTTTTGATTTTAATGAAGATTTCAAGAATATACACAAAATCGATCCAATGTAGGTATAAGAACATGCCCCCAACATGATGCAATAGACTAATTCGATATATAGGCAGGACAAGCTGACCTTAGGAATGTGCCAAGTAGTTCTATGGTGGAACATGATACAAACAGAGGATCAAGCCATGATGCATATGCAAATGGGTGAAATGGAATGCGATGGGTGAATGCAATGGAAAGTGATGGTAGGTGATGAAAAACACTCCAATGAAATTTTGATGGTGGATGGAAAGTGCTTTATTTACACAAGGTGCCTATTTGCCAGGTTTTCACCAAGGTACTTCCCTAAAGTGCCACCAAAGTGGTTTTCACTAGAGGACGGTTTTTTTTTTCTTTACTTTTTTCAATCCTTTTTCTGATTTTTTTTGGATTTTTATGTTTTTTGATTTTTTTGATTTTTTGGATTTATACCTTGCAAGTTTAGGCATATTTTTTTTTTGAGATGGGAGCTATTGATAAGCTCATATAGAGGCTCACCTTCGGGTGTAGATAGCCGATATGCTCCTGATTTATAGCTTGTTGTGACGATGAAGGGTCCCAACTAGTTGGGTTAAAATTTTCCCTTTCTGTCTGGATTTGGTACATTCTTTTGATTTTATTTTAACACAAGATCTCCAACTTGAAATGACCTGCTCTTGATCTTCTTATTATAGCTTTGATTGATATGGTTCTGGTAGACTTGCAAGTGGTTCAAAGCATCCATGCATCGCTCATCTAGTAGTTCTAGCTCATTCAACCATGACACATGATATTCTTCATTAGTAATGAGATTTTGTAATGATATTCTTAAGGATGGGAGCTCGATCTCAATGGGAAGGATGGCTTCTAATCTGTAGACCAAGGAGAAAGGGGTTGAATTTGTAGGTGTGCAGATGCTCGTTCGGTAGGCCCATAAGGTGAGATTTAGTTGTAGTTGCCAGTCATGACTAGCTTCATTGACTGTTTTCTTTTGAATTTTCAAGATGGTTTTATTCGTAGCCTCATCTTGGCCATTACCCTAGGGGTAGTATGGGGTGGAGAAGTGATGTTGGACATTGAATTTTTGGCATAGCTCTTGAACACCATGGTTCTTGAAAGGTGTCTTGTTATTTGAGATAAGGGCTTGTGGGACATCGCAGCGGCAAATGAGGTAGTTTAGGATGAATTTGGAGATCTACTTGCCTATGATGTAGGTCATTGGGATGTCCTCTACCCACTTTGTAAAGTACTTTGTTGCGGTGATAATGAACTTGTGTCCATTAGATGAGGTGGGAGTGAATTTTCCAATGAGATCAAGCCCCCATTGTGAAAAGGGCCAAGGTGTTATAATCGGTTGGAGCTCCTGAGCTAGTGCATGGATGAGGTCTCCATGCTATTGAAATTGCAAAAATCTTTGGACATAATCATGAGCTTGAGCTTCCTTCTCCATCATAGGCTAGTAGTACCCAGTCCTCAACAGTTTGTTGGCCAAGGTCATACCACTAGAATGCAAACCACAAATACCATCATGTGCCTCAATTAAAACAATCAAAGCTTCCTCGAGGTTAAGGCATCATAAAAGGGTTCCTTCAATACTTCTACGATACAGGGTGTCACCTAAGATAATGAAATGAGATGACTTCTTAATAAAGGTTCTTTTGAGGTTTGGGGTAATGTTTGTAGGGAGGACTCTTATTTTTAGGTAGGTGTATATGTCATGGTACCAAGGATCACCGAGACCAACGATTTCACACAGGAACTCAAAATTTGGTACCTCGAAAGCTAGTACAATAAGTTGTTCTAACAAGAATTCATGTTTATGGATGTTGCATGGGATATCTAGTAGTGATCTGATTGTTGCCATAGCATTAGCTACTCTATTGTTTTCCCTTGGTATTTTCTCAAATGTGATGTCAATGAAGAATTCCTTGAGACTCTCCACTAGTTTCTTATACAGGGTAAGCTTGTCATCCTTTGTTTGGTATTCATCATTGATGTAATTGATGATTAGCTGTGAGTCCCCATAGAACTTAAGTGTCATAATCTTCCATT
Source organism: Sequoia sempervirens (assembly GCA_007258455.2). Lineage (NCBI taxonomy): Eukaryota > Viridiplantae > Streptophyta > Pinopsida > Cupressales > Cupressaceae > Sequoia > Sequoia sempervirens. Next base: position 42,292 of record VDFB02388176.1, on the reverse strand, counting down.
TTACTACAATTTGGAGTCCTATGACTAGAGCCTCATACTCGGCAATATTGTTAGTGCATGGAAAAGATAGATTATATGACTTTGGTATACAATATCCTTGTGGTGTGATGAAGAAGACTCCTACTCCTGATCCATACTATGTGTAAGACCCATAAAAATATACTTTCCAATGATTTTCTACAATTAGATTAGAGATTGACTCATCAGGAAATTTTGATACCAATGGGTTCTTTGAATATATAGATGCTTTTGCTAGTTGATCTGCAATTACTTGTCCTTTGATGGCTTTTCATTCTACATACTCAATGTCGTATTCTATTAAGATCATAACCCATTTATCCATTCGTCCTGTGAGTTTTGCTTTGGAAAGTAGATAGTTGAGAGGATCTATTTTATCAATAGCTTTATTTGATGAGCCAACATGTAGTGCTTGAATTTTTGTGCAAAAAACACTACTGCTAGACAAGCCTTTTCAATGAATGTGTAATTCAACTCATGTTCCACCATGGTTCTACTAATATATTAAATAGATCTCTCTTTTCCTATTTCATCATGCTGAGCCAAGAGAGTGCCAAGGGCTGCTGTTGTTGCTATTATGTAGAGTATCAATGGTTTGTTCTGGATCGGTGACATGAGGACTGGTGGTTCCACCAAGTATTATTTGATTTTTTTGAATGCCTGATCACATTTCTCATCCCACTTGTATGCTACCCCCTTGTGGAGTAGATGAGATTATGGGATAGCCTTATCTACTAACTATGTTATGAATCAATGAATGGATTGGAGCCTTCCTTGCAAATCCCTTAATTGCTTCAATGTCCGTGGTGATTCCATTTCAAGGTTTGTAGGGTCTATTTTGATTCCCCTCATTGATACAATATATTCTATTAGCTTTCATGATTGCACACCAAAGAAACACTTCTTAGGGTTGAGTCTAACCTTATATTCTTCAATTCTATCAAAGATGGAGCCTAGTGTTGCTATGTGGTCCTGACAGTTCATTGATTTGGCTAATATGTCGTCTACATAATCCTCTATAGATTTGTGGATCATGTCATGAAAAATCAAAGTCATAACCCTTTGGTATGTCGCTCCAATGTTCTTTAACCCAAACAAAATCATGTTCCAACAGTAAGTCCCCCATTGATAGGTGAAAGCGATCTTATGTTGATCATCCTTGGCTATCATAATATGATTTTACCTTGAAAACCCATCCATTAATGATAGAATTTCATGTCCTACCATCATATCTACAATCATCTCTATATTTGGGACAGGGAAATCATCCTTAGGGCATGCTTTTTTTTGGTCCCTAAAGTCAGTACAAATATGGATTCCCCTAGTGGGCTTAGAAATAGGTACAAGGTTTGAAACCCATTCTAGATAATCAATTGGTCATATGAAGCCAACATCAAGGAGTTTCTACATTTCAAGTTTGACCAGTAATACAATCTACATATGCATCTTTCTCGACTTATTTCTTACTAATTTTTTCCCCTAGATAGATGACTAGATGATGAACCACAACCTATGGATCAAGACTGAGAATGTCAGCATAAGTCCATGCAAAATTTAACTTCCTTGCTTTAAAAAATGTAGCTATAATTTCTTGCTCCTTGGTCAAAAGTGACTCTGAATAGAAAGTAATGTGTGGTGTTTCCTCAGTTCCTAGATTGACAAAGTTGCACTTTTCTGCTAATACTGCTGATTTTTCTCAAGATTAATAGCACTAATGGGAAGATTGAATCCCTCATCCTTTGGTGCCTCAGAGAGGTTTTCACCATCAGACACGTCCTTTCTTTTTACTATTTTTGGGTTAGAAAGTGCCGCAGTGTGGTTTTCACATAGAGACCTAGATATTACTCATATATTTTCTATTTTGTGAGTAAGATATTCAATCATTTCCCCATAGTATGCATGTGTGTCTAGCTCAATATAAAACCTTTCTTTATGACCTCTATATGGTAGAGTATCCCGTAGTCCCATGAATTTTGAGAGAGCCTCATCATTTTTGAATGTGTCTAAGATCGATGGTCCTTGTTGGTCATATTCTATCAGTTGGGGTAGACAATCTTTAATTTAGTGGTTTGGTTACTTGGTTTGAAAGAAATGGTAGTGATCATGAAGAAGGAAGAATCGTCAAATAACATGGGCAGGTCAATAATGGGATCCTCGTCACACACATCGGTTATAAATCAAAGGTATAGTTATCCAGGGGTAGACCTGTGGATACCGATAACTAACTTGGAGGAGCTATGACTTTTTTAACAGGGGTACCTTTTCCAAGAATGGTTATCTTCGTAGGGGTACATCCAAGGCCAAGATTCTTCATGCACTTCTTAGGACTAATTGGTTCTAATAAACTATTGTCATTTTTCCTAAGCTTCTCATTTTTGTTATAGCCCCATCCATGCACTAACTGTAGTCCTTGTTATCATCTTCCATGGGAAGATAAGGTACGTGCCTTTCATCTTGATACAATAGGCTTGATACATTTTTCTCATCTACCACTTCTTTACTTAGGTCTCCCCATTTTATAAAGGTGGTAGGTTCTATTTTGAACGTCTGAGATGTTGTGTTGATTGGTTGTGCCATGGGATCTAGGAGACTAAGGTAGCCCTCCTATCACAAAGGCTCTCTTTTTCATTTTATAGTCTCCACACCCATTATCTTTGATAATCACCTTAATATTAGGGATGCACAAAATGGAGGGTGTCTTTGTCTCAGAAGTGGAGGCTAGGGTGGATGGGTCTATATACAGAGATGTGGGTCTCTCATTATTCTTCAGGACTTGGGGGATCTACTTTGCCTCCAAATTTTTGCAATAATAGAACAGTTCAGGATCGCCATGGATTGTGAATTCTTGGTTTTGATAAGGGAACTTAACACATTGATGAAAAGTGGATGTGATAGCTTGCATCCCATGGATCCATGGGCACCCTAGGAGGATATTATTAGGGAGTCCAGGTCAAGGACTTGGCAATTAGTCTCCATGGTTGCTGGCCCTACTTGAATAGGGAGTTGAATGGTGCCTTGAGACATCCTTTCCTGATCATCATAGGCCATAATAGTGATACCCTTACCTTTTTCAATAACATCTTCAATGAATCCCATAATCTTTATTAGCTTGAGAGTATAAATATTCAAACTTGCACCTCGATCCACCAAGACTTGTTTTACTTTGTTCTTATGGACTAGGATTTCAAGATGGAGTGCATGGTTATGAGATGGTTGAGTCGAGAAGTCCTGCTCAGAGAATATTAGGAGATACGGTGTAGTGATATGTCAGATCATAGCTTGGATTTGGTCTACATGAAGATCTGTTAAGATGGTGAATGTAGCCAATTCCTTTTCTAGGATTTCCCTATGTGTGGGCGAGATTTTTAGCAACTCCTTGATGGAGATTTGGGTGGGGGTCTTTTTTAGTTGATCTAGGAAATTATAACCATTAGGGATGGATTTTGGATGTGCAATGGGTTCCTTGGATGGTTGTGAAGGTCTTGGAATGGTAATTCTGCCACTACATGTGGTGACTCCACATTCAGCTATATGTCCTTTGATATTGACAACTTTTACCTACTCATCCAAGGATGCAACAACATGGTCATAAATATGGTTCACATATTATTGTACTTTCCCTTACCATTTTTTTTTCCTTTATTATGATTGGGAATTAGATTCATGTATATTTTAAGATCTTGGTTCCCAACAGGTTGTTCAATGATTATGGTCTTGTCATTAATGAGATCTTGGATTAGATTCTTTAGTCTCATGCAACTGGATGTCATGTGTCCCTTTATTTTGTGAAAGTCACAAAGGTGCTTCTTGTTATACCATGGTGGTTTAACTTGAGGCTCTTGGTAATTTTCATAAACAAGTATTTTGATGAGATTTTCTTGTACCAGCTATTGCATGACTAATTCAATTGGTTCCCTAAGTGGTGTGTATTTTCGTTTAGGGGGATATATATGCTCCTTGGGGTGGTCCCCTTGAGTCATTTAGATTGTTAGCCGGTTTGATTATTGGGTTTTTGTGATGATGGGTTGGCTTGTGTGTTGTTTTGGCTATTGACTTGTGGTTGTTGATATGATTGTGTATTCTACCTTGGGGCACTAATACCAACTTTGGCATCAACAACATCCTTGATGAAGTGATATTTTTGTTCTTTTTATGCGGGATTTTTCATTATAATTTGGTTGATAGTTTATGCGGGATAAGGGTTCTTTGATGTTGAGTGTCTTTGGAATCAATTGGTCATAGGTTGTTATGCATTACATTTTCAAATGAAAAGAAAGATTCACTTACGTGAGGCCTACTATTTGATACACCCTATTTGGCGGCATTTTGATATGAACATTTTGCTACTCTATGTGGTTTAAACTATTTAGGATGATTATGGACCTTGGGTGTTATGTTTCTTTTCTGTTTATGATGCCTATGACGATTATATGCATGCTATGCTTTCTTATTTGATATGCTCGTGTGGATCTGATTATCATGGTAAGAATGGGTAAGTGGTTTTGGTATAGAATTGAGAAGATGTTGAAATTGAATTAAGTGATGATGTGATCTATTTAAAACGTCATTACTAGTTGTGAGTTTGTAGAATATTTTATTTGCAAGAGAAAGAATAAATTATGTGTATTGATATTTCTAACTCATCTATTTCAATATTTGATTATGTTAATTATATATATAGAATTGTGGATTTAATTATAGATTATCATATATTGGATATATTGACAAGTGGAAATTGAGTGTGCAGGTACGCGCCCATGGCCAATGGGATTGGAGGTAACCAAGGGTACCCAATTGTGTCAACCTAGTGAAGCTACTATGGTTCATTTGGAGAATGGACCATAACCTCTTTGTGTTGTATTTTATTCGTGATTAAAAATATTTAATGTTGAATCTTGATATTATGTTTTTAAGGTCAATCAAACTTTTGTTGAGGGTTTTGGGGCATGTTGGAATTATTTTATTATGTTTAAATTTCAATTTCTTTTTGAGGGGTTTCAAAGGTTTAATTAGTCCTTAAATTGGGTTAATTGGCCCTCAATTAACCCCTAGGATGGTCACCTATGGGTTAGGGGTCAAACCAAACCCATAACTTGTCAAAATTGCAAGTTGTGACCCTTCTTAATTAGCAATTAAGAAGGGTGACGGATTTTGGGGGATGGGATTGGAGTGTTGGCTCCAAAATCTCATTCATGAGATTTGAAAACCTTGTTGAGTGTTGAACACTCTTTGGCCTTTCACTTCCCCAAGAGTTCTCACACATGTGTGAGAACTTGTGGGGAGGTGTGTCCATGGGAGTGAATAGGAGGTTGACATGTGTCACACCCTCCTCCAAGGGTTTCTAACCCTAAACTCCTATTTGAATCCTTGGGAAAGGAAAGGAAAGGGGGGGTTCTTTTGGGGCTTGTTGTTTTGGATTGCTTGGAGGAAGGAAAATTTTGCTTGGTCTTGAAGGAGTAGGGATTTGGAGCTCATCTTCAACCTCCTCTCATTATTGGCTTGGATTTGAGGTAGGTTTTACTCTATCTTTATGTATGTTTTCTTTTCATTTCTTTTACCTCTTTGTATGGAAGTTTGAGAACATGAGTTATATGGGTTGTTGTCCATTTATGTGTCTTTGCATTCCCTTGTGTTGGTTTGGGGTTGTATAGGATAAACTCACCCAATGTGGGAAGAGAATCCTTGTGGGGGATAGGAATGTGTAGGAACCTCTATGGGGAGATTGTTCCTCCTTTGAGAAGGAGAGGCACAAAAAGGGTATGAGTACCCAAAATTGTTTCATGATAGTATGGTGTTTTGGGAAGATTGTTGTATGGAGGATGTATGATATGAAGAGCTTTATTGAATGGGTGGATTAAAGAAAAAGAAGGATTGTGTTGTTGGTTATTTCTACTTGCTAATAGGTCTCCCCATATGGAAGTGATGTCCACCTCTATCCCCATTTTTGGATTTATAAAGAATCCCTTAGTAAATGTGTGAATCTTGGTTGGGAGTATTATGTTTTGAGCATTGTGGTTTGAAATGAAATTTTGTTCTATTGTTGTGTGTACCCGGTATCTTGGTTACCTCCTAGCTTGGGGGTGGTTGGTTTTCCAACCCAAGGTTGGGAGGTGAGCACACCCATTGGCCTATGAAAATAGTTTTGTGTGCCTTGTGTATTGTGGCAGGTTTGAAGAGATCATTGTCAGAAAAACACCTATGTTCCTTGTTGATCACTACTATAATCGCCCTTTGGTGAAGTCTACCTCTTTGAGTGGAATACCATAACTTCGAAAGGCTGATGTAGAGAGTAAATGAGAGTCTGTTTCAGTTATATTATAAATGTTAGGATATGTAAACCTTCATGGCTGTTCCATTGTAAAGAGAACACTCCTCATCACCTGTTGTTGCTTTGTCAATACAATAATTATGTTAAAAGTCTGAAAGAATATAATACTTCTACCTTTCAAATGACATTTGATGGGAATATATACGTTGTGTTTGAAAATTGTTTATTCAAACAATTATAATGTTGCAAAAGAAAATGTTGCTACCCATCTGCAATACAATACGAGTAAATAAATGTGGTTTGAACTATTTCCATAGTGTCTATAGCTGCAAATATGCTGTTGGACTGTGAAATATTTACTTTGCTGTAAATAGTTTATCTGTTAATTTTCAAAACAGAGAGAGAAAGTTATTTTCTTTTATTTTCTTTTCATGCTATAAATAAAATTTCTCGTTGCCTTCATTGAATCCATGTTACTGGGCTCTAATGGGTTATTTTTTTAAATTGTTTCTTTTGGGACATATGTGTGATAAATTCCTAAATGGTAGTATAGCTGTTCTGAACAGTAAAAAAGACTAGAATGATCTTTAGTTACTGTCAAAGTTTCGAAACAAGAATAGACATGTACATAAATAACATTCTTTATGCTTTTTTTTCTCTTTTGCAACCTATTCAGTCTTTCACAATTTCGCAATTCATTACGGGATCTTAGCATTAGTATTTAGTGGAAGGAACAAGAAAGAAAAGAAGGCAATAAATGAAAAGATATTGAATTTGTTTTGTTCAACTTGGAAGTTTTAGTTGATAAAATCGGGTTAGGGGATGGTGGTACTCATATATGGCAAACCAAAAAAAAGAGAGAACACGTTTATTGTTTTACCCCTGTAACAAATAGATATGAGAATAGATCTGCAATTCCCTATGACTCTGCACATAGAAAACCGCAAGGAATTTAGATCTTCAAAAATAAAATTAAAAAAAATAGCTAAGCAAAACAGTAATACTTAGTATTAGCTAAAGAAAAACTAAATAAGAACAGAAAAAAAAAAAAAAAATCTCCAGCTTACCACCATGCTCACGATCAATGAAGTGGCTGCAGAAGAACGCGAGTTGGGGGAAATCAACTTCTCTCTAGACACTTCATCCGACAACCACAAGAAACCGTTGGGTGCTCTCACCCTCTATGGTGGCTCCGCTTTATTTGGCAGGTGGAATGCCAAATTCTGCAATCCTTTTACTGCTGTGTTAGACTGAAATAAGTAATGATCAGACTGCATGGCTTAGTTAAGCTATTTTGCACTTCTACCATCGCTGGTTATAGACAGCATAAACTTATTGTCTCAGGCTGGAACATGTCAAGTAAATGCCATTGGTATATGTAAAGTCGTCTATGGCAACCAAGATAATTCTGAACTCGGGTATGGCCGAAATCCTTCAAGTGGTAAAAATAAAAATAAAACAAAATAAAATAACGAATAAATGTTAAGCTAGTGAATGCACTGTATATCATGGGAGGAATAGATGCTATGATTCATTTAGGGCAACACCTGTTCTTAGTCAAAAATGTCACCGAATAGTTTGCCAACAACGTTTAAACTATAATATTTGATGTTAAAAAAAAAAGAGTGTACTATAATAAATGCGTTAGAAGTAGTAATTTTGTCAGTATCGTCCAGCCAATCCTATCCCCTCAAACTGCTGTGTGTGAACGGGGAAATTTAAATCTGTATTTATTGCCACTGTGTTGACATAGCCATTATTGATTGCCGTATTATAAGTATAAAATAAACATTATCATGGCAACGTCTCTCTTGCTGACAATTATTTGGAAATCCATCTGTTCAATTAAACTCCAAAATAAATGGCGGATCTTGTCTGTCTCTGCATAATCAATATTTATTACTATGGTGTGGTTGGTATAACAAATCTTCCATTATGATCAGAATAAAGATCACCGATCTAACATGGGAAATATGCATGCCGAATACCATTCGTCTGGTGCTGTAAATGCTATTAAGTAGTGGTACTTACTAGACAATTACCCGTCTCCTCTCAATTAATTTAGGTGATGATGTTTATCTGGTACCAGCCCAAATCTGAACTCTCAGTCTTTCTCGAGAGCAGTAAAAGAAGTTAATATTTTTTTTACCTATCAGTGCTTTAGTCAAGACTCATTATTATGAATGTCTGGTTGGTAAAACAAATCTTACGCCATCTCCTGAAAATCCCATCGGGTTCCCATGCTTTTAGGCATATTGATAGGGGAGTACCCAATTATTTTTCTTTAACCTGCAGAGTTAAGTTTCATACTAAAATTAAATTTATGCATTCGCTTTACCCATTCCTTTTAGGCCTGCGTCATGGAGGAGCTAGGCATGGATTAGTTTAAAAAATATTAAAGAAGCATATCCTTACCATGTAAAGTGCTCCCCTACGTGGGGATAGGGAGGTCATGGGTTTAAAAAAGAAATGGTATGTAATATGCAAATCCTAAAGTCATCCTTTAATCCCAAGATAAGATAAATAATAACAAATCTTAAGATATGTGTGCCTCATAAAAAGAAAAATAAATACTAGAAAAGAAAACCATGCTTAAGTAAAGAAAACTAGAAGCTAAAAAGGAGGGCTACGTGGCTTAGAAACTTGGGGGAAATTTAAATATATTATCTAATATGGAAAGAAACCAAAAACAAAATATGTTAATGAGTATTGGATATAATTATAAAGAAGGGTTTCTTTTATTAAATTATGCTTATTCTTTCAAGTTTTTTTTTTTTACCTTTTAAAATTAAAAAAATAAAACTAAATAAATAAATTATGGATAGGTAGAAGTAAATATATGTATATTCTTTTATAATGCTAATTATTCACATAATTAATTATAAATATAAATTAAAATAAATAAAGGTATAAAAGATGATTTTAAATAAATAAATACATATATTTAGATAAGAGATTTTGTTTTGGAAGTAACTTTATTAAGAGTATTAATATATTAATGTTACCATAATCATGGGAGAAGTTAAGAGGAATGCTGATATTAACACTAATTTTAACAGACAAGATTAATATTAATTTTCAAATGAGAGAATATATTTATGCAAATAAAATTAGGTTCTAACAACAATAGTATCCTTGTTACCTAATGAGTCTTCGAATCCTACCACTATTAAGGAAGAAGGATATCATAGTAGCATTAAGGTTGTTGAAAACCTCAGGTATTATGACAAACCTATCATAGATGTGATCATGTTTGAATGACACTAGTGTGAAAAAATCAAACACAAGTTTTAATCCTATCATTGATATCCTTGAATGGTAAGTTAAAAAAAATAATAACCATATTTAACCAGGTCAATAGAATTGTGCATTCATCAACCAAGGTGCACGCGATAGACTCCGCTCAAGCATGTCTAGGTTGTATACCTCCTCTCCCCGCTATTGCATGAGAAATGTCCTCGACACATGCAGTATTCAACCATGCAAGTGCATGGTTGTCGATGGATAGTGTTTTATCGTGCACATTGTAACTTTGTTCAAAAAAAAAATTAGTTGTGATTTTTCCTTCATGCAAAATTTAGGGCATTACAACTTCAATGTTGGAGATGATAGTCTTGATTTGTTGTTCTTTTGGCATAGCCCATTTTCTCCTATTAGCCTTGGATCACCATCATTGTAAGAAGGATGTGAATGTCTTATGTCCATGCCTATGTTAAATGAGTAATTTTGTATGAGGGTATGTGTAGGATCATGATGGACCCAAAAAGTGGCAATATGATGGGTATGTGGTGACTACTATTTTTTACCCAAAATTGATGAAATGAAAAGGGTTTTAAAGGAGATTCAGTTTCCAGCGATATAAATTAGCTATGCTTTATTTTGAATTTAATAAGTAATTATTATTCATTTTCTATTCAAATTATGACTAAAGTCCTAATTGATAGGATAATTGAAAAGATCTATAGCTTTCAAACGTATCACATTTTTTGAATCCAAAACATGTGTCACATTCTATGCTTTTGCATACTATAGGATTAAAAAAGAAAAAAATTAAATTTCATGAAGTTTGACCAAGTTAAGGTGGTTAGACATATGAGTTTTTATATTTTTTAAAAAGTTACAATAAAAAATCATAATCAATTATTTACTTGGAAAAAAATTTACAAAAAATATGCATCACATCGGGGCATGAGCCCTCTACTTATATCTAAAATATTATAAAAAATATTATCATTTTATTGTGGTTAGGGTGCTCAAACACCTACTTCTTATTTTTTCCTGAAATTTAAGTACCACTACTTTGAAATTTCAAATTTTCAGCAAATGGATTTTATGTTTTTTTAAACAAACTTAGTAGTTTAGAAACTACATTCAATTTTGCTATAGATTTTATTCTTACTATATTTTTGAAATAATATAGATAACTTATTGAAATTTTTATGTCAAGTTGCGACTCTTTTTTCTGAATTTTTGCCACTTAAGGACCTGCTTTTCCATGGTGATCACACTGCATACCATGAGTAAGCCCACAATTTCTTGAAACTTTTTAATTCCAGGGGGAAGGCGTGAGGACCATTCCATTGTTGGACTAGCCAAACTCCAAGGGAAGAGTCACATTAGATAAGAATCATCATATGCAACTTCCATACAGTGCATATGGAATTCCATGATGTGATCTTTAGGATTGTCAGTCCCATGATATTTGTCAAATTTTGGTATCTTGAATCCTTGTGGGAAGGGAACCGTCACAATGCTTCTATCAAATGGATAGGGACAAAAAAGCCCTTGTGATTTTGTTGTCTTTCCTGATTGTATGTATAGCACTTGTGAGAGAAGTTTAATTTGTACAAAGAAATCACTTTTTGGATTTGGTGGTGAGATGAATGTGTTTTGGGGTGGTATGACCATTTGGGTGAGGGGTGGGATGGTTTGCATGTTCGTGGGAGGTTGCTATAATTTTTCTTGTGCAAGCAACACTTGTTGGTATGCCTATAGTTGTTGTTGTGCCAACAATGCTTGTTGTGCTTGTTATTGTTGCAAAGCTTGTTGATAAGCTTGTTGTTGTAATAAGGCTTGTGCTTGAGCTTTCTACACTTGATATCGAGCTTGTGGCTAAGCTTGAGCTTGTTGAGCAGCTTGTGTATCTTGGGAATATTTTTCAACTTGTGTAGCTTGTGCAGCTTGTGCTGCTTGCACAACTTGTGTGACTTCTTGTTGTTGCAATAAGGTTTGCACTTGCACTTGGGCAACCTATTGTGCTTGTTGTGTGGCTTGCTATTCCTGTTCTTGTTGTGTAGCTTGTTGCATTGCTTGTGTGGCTTGTTGAGCTTGGAATTGTTGGAGTGCCTTTTGATAGGCTTGTTGGGCTGTTTGTAGTGTGATGCTGTTTTGATTTTCCATGTTTGGATTTGTTGGTGGAGGTGAAGGTTTTGGAATGGTGTGGGATGGTGTGATGAGATTTTGTTGAGGTGGTTGCAGAGGTGCTTGTTGAGTGATGACAAGAGGTTGAGTGGTAGATGGTATGGTTGATGTGTTAGGTTCTTGGCAGACCACATTTTGGAGAGTTTGATGTGTTGTAGATGGAGTGATGATTGATTGGGTTGCTTGGATTGATGCCACCTATGTTGGCCCACAATTGCCATTGCACCAAAATATTGACCTGTTAATTCCCAATACAATTACCAGAGTAAATGGATCCACAAGAGGTGGTTAGTCCATGTTGTGAATCTCGAGGGGAGCATTGACCATCTACCAATAAACTCTCCCTCAACATTACCCAAGGGGATTCGAACCTGACACATTTGGATCTGATACCACTTGTTTTCCCACAGTTGTCGTTGCACTAAAAGATCAACCTGTTAATGCCCGATACAACTGCCAGAGTTAATGGATCCACAGGAGGTGGTTAGTCCATGTAACAAATCCTGAGGGAAATGCTGACCATCTACCAACAACCTAGTTTTGTGATATCGGTGGCATGCTTAGAGGATTTGGTATGTTGACCTGATTCACAATTGGAGGATTGTTTTGACATGAATGATTTTGGATTGGTATGTTAGTTAAAGGGGGTTGCCCTAAACCTAAGATTGGCATGGATGTTGATGTTAGATGGGGAAATGGTGGGAAAATTGGTGGTGTGTATCCTTGAAAAAGTGATGATGATGCAGAGAAGGTGGATGAATTGTTAATGTCATGGAAATGAGTTGGACATATGGATGCTTTGGGTCTTGAGGGACGGTATTTGGTAGATCCAAGATGGTCTTTGCGTCCAATTTTTGGTTGTTTACAAGGGGGGTGTGTTTGAAGAGCTTGGAGTAATGAACTCCCCTTGGTGATCATGGGTTGACTTTGAGCATGAGATGATGTTGGTTGTGGGATGGGTTGAATGATGTTTTGGAAGGATGGTGTGAATGATACCCGTGGCATAGTCGCAAGAGGTTGTTCCACAATATTTCTCACATCATAATTAGAAGGGAGTTTAGCTCCTTCCTTTTCTAATGCTATTATATTGTGAAGGATTGAATCTCATCATTGTGTTGAGAATCTTGTGGTTTTTAGGATTTTGGACTAGCTCCATGATTTTGTCTTGGGTCATTCCTTGGAATTTTTTTGGTGACATCCTCCACTTGGGAACCTCCCTCTTGAGGATTTTGAGGTATTTGAGAAGGATTAAGTGGCAGGTCGATGTATATCCTAGGGTTGAATTTTGTTTCAGTTTGACTCAAATCACTCGAAGTTGACGTTTCTTTGTTTTGTTCCATGATCTTCTTGTGTTGAGATCTAGTTTGGACCATGAAATAAGGATCAAATTTCAGGAATATGGGAGGTAAACCTCTAAATCCTTAGGTTGGTCTAAACTTTAGGTACGAAAAAAAAATCTAGGATGTTTAAGGATCAAATGATGGTGATGAGATAAATGAAGGATGAATGATATGGATGTTTAAACTTTTAAGAACCTTGGAGGAATAATAGACTTTAGGACTTTTGGATTTGGTTTGGATTTGATTTTATTTGATTTGGATAATGGACTTATAAACCCCAAGATGTTATCTTGGAATAAACTTTTCCACAAGGATGATAATTTAGCTAAGTGTATGAAGAAGGATTCATCCACACACACTTAGCCAAACAAAGGTGATTTTGATTTTGAGGATTTTACCAAAATTCTAGCATGAATGATTTTTCCAAGATTCTTGGAGTTTTTTGTGAGATGGGATTTGATTGATGTTTGGGATGGATGAAAGTGTTGATTTGATCCTAGATGAACCTAGAGAGACTTTTATTTACAAGGCCTAGGTATTGAAGAACATGCTATACTCTTGAAACTTTCAACCCTACAAAGTGAGATACTTAAAATGTTGGAAGAGAGATGGATTTTAACAATAATATAATGAATAAAAATTTTGGTTGTCCTTTGAAGCATGTTTGTAAAAGTTATAGAGCAATCTATCTCTGACTTGGTAAAGTGTTGACTGATGTTTCTTGAGATCCCTTGGACTAAGACGCTTGTGAAGATTGATAGACTTTGGTTTCAGCATTTTGATCTTGCGGGAAATCATTTGAACAAAAACATGTGTGGGGTTCAATTGTATTTTATCTTTGCTTAATGGATTCTTTTTACCACATCAACACTTTCTTAGCTTTTCAAACTGAATGTCTATGTCTCAACTCCTTTTCATTCCACAAGGTCCATTATTTGAAAATCAAGGAATGAAAGGCACAACTTTCCTATGTTGACTTTAGAGAAAACAAATTGAGATGGGTGTTGCCACAATAATGGGTTACACTTTTTGGGACATCTTGATTTTTGCCTGAAATCACATAGTTTTTGAAAATATAATGATTTAAGCCTTTAAAGGTTCCATTTAAAGGATTTTAATTAGAGAGGTTTTGATCAAAGGCCCTTAGATCAAATCCCCTTGGATATAACCCCATTAGTTTTAAACCATATAATGGATTCTCCTCTACACCTATCAAAGTGCTGATAAAAAGCCACTTTTGATTTACCTTTTGGGGAATCAAATGAAGTCATTAAAAAATTATGTTTTTCAAGTATGTAGCCCTTATTATAAGGCTCACCAAAATTATAATTTTAAATATATTTAATTTTATTATTATATTTATTTTTTATTTCTTGTGAATGTAGGATTTTCAACGAATATCAAGGTCTTTTGTTTCACACACAAAAAATAGGAAAATAGAGAAAAAAATTCTTAAAAATACATGTGCACTAGGTATTGATGTCCTTATTCTAACAAAAAAAGAATAAGTTAATTCAAATGCATACAAAAAAAGTTACGTTGACCGAAGTACACCTTTGTCCAAATTATAATTAATCCAACTTAGAAAATTAATTAAAAATATATATGCAACAAAAAATTATGAAAAAATATCCATGCACTAGATATTGGGGTGAAAAATTTGTATTTCAAAAATTAGAATTGTATCCTTTCTATAAAAAAAAGTTATGTAGGTCGAAGTAAACATCACTTTTTAAAAATGTTGTTTTGTAGAAAAAATAAGTTATTAAAAATTACATAAAATGATTCACAATTTAAATTTTTAATTTAAAAAAAAATATATAATTACAATCTACACACAACTTCTCACAAATCACTAGTTTTCTTTATCTTCAAATTCTTAATGGTTTAGATGCTATAGGTGTAAGAAAGTGAAGATCTAGTGAAAAACTTTGATTTAAATGTCAAGTTTGGCCAAAATGTGTAACCCATTATTGTGGGATAACCTAGATATGGGCCCAAATATTTAGAAGCCTCTAAGGATAAAATCCCTAGGGTCAAGTAGTAATATATGGTCTCTTTCAAAGATATTTGTTCTTCCAAAGGGTTTGAAGTTTTCATGACTTTGTTGAATGTTTGTTTCAAATTTTTGGATACAAGAAAAGTATTTAATTAACTCACAAATTGCACAACCCTAGGATAGAAAGGAAAATATTTGTTGAGTCCCCACTTGGATTTATCTAGACATTGAGAAAAAGTGAACAACTAGAGATTTGGTGACACTGGCTCCCCTCCATGACACACACTTCTCAAGACCACCAAATCTAAAAATCCTTAAAATACAGAGATTAAAAGGATTTATTTTGTTTCTACTTTGAATAGTACAAATGTGGGGTGGCTTCAAAATGATCATTCTTGCACCAAAAAATAGTAAGGATTTTGGCTTCTAGAAATTGGTTCTTAGTCAAGGTAATTGGGGACATCACACCTTGCGAGCATCCAGTAAGCCACTAAAGGTTAATCAATCCTTCTAGGGGCTCTTATAATTTTTATAGTAGTACCCCATTTAAAGACACTTAAGGCCTATATACCATGAGGACTTGACAGTTTAGTCTTGTCCATTTATATACCGGCCCAAGTGAAAAACTAGTTGGATTTTCCTTCAAATTGGTCTTAGACAGGCCACTCTAAAGGTAAAAAAAGTGAGGGAGTACACTTTTAGTTCAACTTCCCACTTTGTGTAAAAATCAAGGAGGGAGCACACACAATGTCTATTTCTCACACTAGCATGATTTGTTCAATTTTAAAACTAAAAATTGAATGTGCAGGTAATTTTTAAGACAACCAATGTCACTAAAATGCTTTTTATTCTCAAAATCACCGTGAAGTGCGAGCAAAGTGCATACACATTCGAATGACACAAGTTGCAAAAAATATTGCAAGACAAAGCAAACACAAGTTCGTTTTAAATCCTCAAAGAAATGACGAGTTCTTTTTACAACACCAAAACCAAGTATGAGGTTGTTTGTTCACTTTTAACCCACAATCAAAGTCTAATAAGTTTCTAAGTTCAATTGTAACCAACTTGAAGAGATCAAATCAATGGTTAATTTTAAACCCAAAACTGAAGTGAGTTGTCCTAAAACAGAAAATAAAAGTAAGAATGAAAGCCCTAGGTTATTACAATAAGCATTTAAAAAGGATTTTTTCAAGTTCAAATTCAAGGCCCTCTTTCAACTCAAAAATTCTCCAAATATTGTTTCCTACACTTCAATTTTGCAAGTTCCTTGTGCAAACGAAATCCCTCTGCAAGATAAAAAAGACAATCATGTGAGGATCAAGTTATTTAATTAAAATCATCTTAAGCATTAAATTCAAAAAATGGAATTATTTCAAATGGAAAGACTAATGATTTTGGATGATTATTATAATAAATGAAGCATCAATAAATGGATCTGTAATTATTAATTTTGATTGTATGATTTTACAATCAGAAAGGAAAATATTAGTATGGAATTTTAACAAGATCTATGATCTTCCAGCTAGCATGTATTTTATGAATGAATTAACTTATGAATTTATGGATTCCATATCCCCAGCTAGTGGTTGTTTATCTATGAATTCAGTCAGCTATTATGGATTCACAAAAAGACAAATTCTACATAAAGATATCACTATAGAAAAGATCTCCACATATAAAGATGTTGACGTAGAAATATCTCCCCAATAAGAGTACTAATCAATGTAGAAAGAACAATAGAAACAACGATATTAATGATGGAAAGACCTTTCTACTTTGCAAAACAAATCTTTAATTGTAGAAATAGCAATATGAATAAGATAAACAACGATATTGATGAGAAAATCAGCAATATTAATGACAACAACATAAACAAAGCACATTGCATCATAGACAAAGAAAATTTATTATGTTTGACAATACAACAATCTCCATAAAGGACCGGTGGTCTACACCATTGTAAGTATTGAGCATCATTACCTACAGGTCATTCTACACTGTTCCAAGGACTGAGCATTATTACCTTCCATTCACAAGGTATTCTTCACTTCCAAATATTTAGAAATAGAAGGCCATTCAACAAGTTCATCAACATCAAAACATACTCTTGGTTATATAGCCATGACAATCCATGGGAAAGAATGACAACTTCTACAACTTATATTAGATTCCTTTGTAATCAACAATTAAACTCCAATTTAATAAATGGCGTTTAAATGGCATTTAGGAAAGTTCAAGCTAATGAAAATAAATGGTGTTTCAGAAGCTTTCAAGCTAATGCAATTACTAGGTGTAAAGCCAATTGTAACATAGAAATCATAAAATATGAGATAAATTATATTGATAAAATACCAATTAACACTGATCAATAACCACAACGCTAAACAAGTGCAGTCAGAGAATAACTAGGAACCATCCGTCATCATCTTATTTAAAATTCCTTATGAAAAGCAATGGATAATTTATGACTGGCCTTGTCAACAAAGTGAAAAAACAACACCACTATTGAAGCACTATGTGCAAAATTTACAAGGAAAACGTATGTCAAATACGAAGCATAGAAAAGACGCATGAAATGTTTGAAAAAATGCTTCTCCAAAATGTGATCTCATGGAATGCAATGATTGCAAGGTATGAACATAATGGAAAGCACGAGATCTATTTGACAGTATGCCTTAAAGTGGTGTAGTCTCATGGAAAGCAATGACCACTAGATAAGCACAAAATGGATCTATTGAAAAGTCTCTAGAAATTTTTTAAGAAAATGCTATTAGTAGGCATAAAGCCAAATTCTCAAACCTTTGCCAACATCCTTGTTGCCCATGCCAAACAAAAGCCTTAGAAAAGGGTATGGACATCCATCAAAGCAAGAATGAAGAGGAATATTTTTCAAATGTTATAGTAGCAAGTGTGCTCGTAGACATGTATGCAAAATGTGTAAGCATAGACAAGGCACATGCACTATTTAAAAAAATGCCTAAAAGAGATGTGATCTCATGGACTACAAGACCATGAAATGAAAATGGACTGGTGTCATTATAGCCTTTTCTAATAAAGAAAAAATTGCAAGGCTATTTATCTAATTTCTATATTAGTTTCATTTTGACCTGGCTGGTTTTATTTAGTGAGTAATGCAAAAAACACTAAAAACATCTAGTTAAATCATGACTATTCACAAGAGATCTCTATATTTAGAAGCTAAAAACACTACAGTTGTGGTCTCTATAAATATAAAGAAATCGACAACTAAAAATTGCTGAAATATAATCGGACAAATAAAATAAATAGTAGGCGATTGCATACATAAAGTACACAGAAACAAAAACTCATGCATGAATCGATATTAAGTAGACATAAAAAAAGACTTCATATTTCTATCTACTGCATAAAATAGAGGTGAAAAAAATAAAATAAAGACTCTATATTCCTGCCCCATAGTGGGCACCAAATGTAAGCAAAAATATGAAAAATGCTTAAACCTTAACATAACATTAGCATGAGTTAGTTTAAATGTAAAGAAAATAAAATGCTCCTATGAGATATCTAAACATGGTGCATATGCAAAACAAGAAAATAACCTAATCAAAGTAAATAAATGCAAGAATATATAAGCATGTGCAAACCTATCCCATAGTGAGATTGGTGTTCCTTTGATGTGAAAAGGATGCCCTTTCCCACCCTCTTGATAAAATTTCCAAAATGAAGATGTTGGAAAAACAAGGACAGACAACTAAGAGGGGGGGTGAATCAGTTGTCACATAATAATTTAAATTTTTTCAAACTTTACTTAACTTAATCTCAGATCTGATGAATTAATAGTAAATCATGAACAAACAACACATTAGAAGCATAGAGAACACCGAGATTTTTTATGTGGAAACCTTGTAAGGGGAAAAACCAAAGTGGATGTTAGTCCACAATATTATACCCTATTAAAAGTATAAGAAAAATAATGGGTATGCACATGCATTCAAGCACACTACCTAGAGCTCACTGCTTAAATACAAGAGGACTCACTACCCAACAATAAAAAAAAATACAGATTAAATCCACAGGGTATGAACTAAGAAAATGGCTTCTTCACAAACCTGATTACAGTTCCAGTTAAGCACATAAAACCTTCTTAACACTTCGCTCAAACTTCTTCTCACTCTGGTCTACAATATAATGATTAGGACACTATTCACAAATTTGCACTTTCTTTGGAATACATTCGCTCTTATGCACACACTAAATTTTCTCAAACAATCGCTCTTATATATCTGCAACATGGAATTACATCAAAAACCTTGTCGACCAAAATATAAAACATATTTTCAATGTTGGCCCAAATTTACAAACAAATTTTTAATGTGGATCAAACATCGTCAGCTAATATCATGATGCAACCCAAAACAATATCCTTGTGTGCACCAAACATTCAAAATTAAATCTTCAAGGATCTGCCACATGCCACAACCATCATGTCAGCCAAGAACATGAAAACCCGAACATACAGGGAAAAATATTTGACCATGAGAAAACCGATCAATAGAGATGTACAAAAAGGATAGAGAATGATCTAAAGGAATCCAAAAACAACAAGAACTAATAGAGAAATATCCAAAGCAAGAAAAATTATTAGAAACACATAAACTTCAATCAGGAACACTGACAAAACCCATAGAAATACTGTCAGAACACAACTATTCATATCACGATCAAATCGTCATGTGGACCTCTGAAACTTCTGGTAGATGAACTAGATACTCTCAGCAATAAACCCTTTAGTCCACAACAACTAATCTTAAACGTACATAACAAGATGCCTTCATGACCTTCACTATTCCACTGGCAACCTAGAACTCTTCCTTTAACAATTTTCTCAATATCCTTGACATATACAACCTTCAATACAATAATGCAAATAGTGTTGACATCAATGAAAACCACATATCAACAATACAACCACAACATCCAACAATCTCCCCCTTTGGCATTGATGGCAATACATGATTCGAAAAACACCATCAACTCGACCTCTTAATTAGCACTTACTCCCCTTTAGATTATGAATCTTCTTCCTTAACCTCTATAGCATGAACTTCTCCCCATAAGAATCTTCACTTTAGATAAGTAACAGTTTTTCACATGACTCTTCTCCCCCTTTTACATCAATGGAAAAGATAAGCATTATCTTCCCACATATAAGCTCTAAACCACATATTTGCACATCTGGCTACTCCCCCTGAGTAGCAGCCACACAAACATTAATCTGGATTAGGAAATATCTATGAAGCACACAAATTGATGCAAGTAAATGCATCTTTAGTTATTAGGAGGGGTAATCACACCTAGCATCCCTCTGAGATACTCAAAACTATCCTTTGGCAATGGCTTAGTGAAAATATCTGCAACTTGTTATTTTGTAGGCACATACTCTAGTCTGACTTTTTTCTCACTCACTTTTTCCCTCAAGAAGTGAAACTTGATTGATGTATTCTTGGTTTTAGAGTGTAGCACCAAATTCTTTGATATGTTATTTTCACTTGAGTTGTGATAGTATATGGATATAGGTTCATCATATATTTCTCTGATATCTTTCAACATCTATTTCATCCACATCACTTGAGTACAGTTATTTGCAGCAGCAATATACTCTGCCTCAACAGTAGATAGAGAAATGGAATTATGCTTTTTGCTCAACCAAGACACTAGCTTCTTCCCTAGGAAGAAGGCACCACCACTAGTACTCTTCTTGCCATCTACATCTCCTACCCAATCCACATTAGTATATGCATTCAAAGTAAGATAATCATCCTTAGGATACCAAAGCACAAAATCAGCTATTCCTTTTAGATACCTGAAGATTCTCCTTATAGTAGTCACATGAGACTCTTTTGGATCAACCTGAAATCTAGCAACCATACATACAACATTCATAGTGTCTATTCCGGTCTAAGTTAAATAGAGAAATCCACCAATCATTGACCTATATCTTGTTTGATTTTCCTTAGGAGAATCATCATTCTGTGTCAACTTACATCCAGTTACCATGGGAGTACCAATAGGTTTTGAGTCATCCATGCCAAACTTTTTTAGCAACTCTCTCACATATTTGGACTAAGATATGAAGATCCCCTTGTCTAACTGAGAAACTTGCAATCCCAGAAAGAACTTCATCTCTCCAATCATGCTCATTTCAAATTCACTCTTCATTTCATCAACAAACTTCATACATAGATTGTCATCAACAAAGACCTCAATAATTATCTCTTTGTCATGATCCAATTTGAAATAAAAGTTATTATCAATAGTACCTTTATTGAATCCAAGCTTCAATAAATTGTCTAGTCTAGCATACCAGGCTCTGGGGGCTTGCTTGAGTCCATATAAAGTTTTCTTCATTCAAAAAACCATGTTTTCCTTATTAGTTAGTTGAAATCCATCCGACCGTTCAATATATACTTCTTCTTCTAGCGCACCATTCAGAAAATATGACTTCACATCCATTTGATAGACTTTATAGTTATTATATGTAGGATAAGCAAGAAATAACCTTATAGCTTCAATTCTGGCAATAGGGGCAAAGGTTTATTCAAAATCAATACCTTCCATTTGTGAATACCCTTTAAACATACTAGTCTGTCTTTATTCTAGACCACTTCACCTTGTTCTGAAAGACCCATTTAGTACCAATCACTTTTTTATCTTTAGGTATAGGAACAAGTATCCATGTATCATTATATTTGATCTACATCAATTCTTCCTTCATAGCCTCCATCCAGTGTTCATCATTGCAAGCTTCATTGACATCTTAGGCTCAATCTTGGAAATCAGGCAATACTCTTTTTCATTCTTTCTTCTAGTTTGCACATCTTTGTTCTTGTCTCCTATAATTTTATTTTCAGAGTGATTTAGCCTTACATACCTGAGAGTTTTAGGATTCTCTCAAAATTTTTATTCTTTTGTTCTTTCTTCTGCACTTGCACTTATCTCTTCTTCCTAACTATCTTGATTTACCAGAAAAAATTGAAGTTGTCTTATTAGAACATATGACACAATTTGAAGTTGATTATGTGTTTGATCATTCTTTCCTTTGTTTGTGTTGTCTACCTATTCATTTGAATCATATCCATAATATCTGGATGCTGTAATAGAATCCCTATCAACTCTGACATTTGCACTCTCAATCATTTTTCTCAGTCTTCTATTATAGCACCGGCAGGCCTTGCTTCTAGTAGAGTAACCTAGAAAGATTCCTTCATCGCTTCTTGCATAAAAATTGCCTATATCATCATCTCTCTTGATGTAACACTTGCTTCCAAAGATCTTGAAGTATTTAACAGTAGGCTTATAACCAAACCATAGTTCAAAAGGAGTCTTACGAGAGTTACCATTCACATTTAACCGTTTCAAAGTGTACACAATAGTGCTTATAGCTTCACTCTAGTAGATATGGGGCATATTTCCTTCAATCATCATTATTTAAGCAACATCCAAAATTGTTCTATTCTTCCTCTCTACAACTCCATTCTATTGAGGGGTTCGGGGAGCAGATAATTGTCTTATGATTCCATGCTCTTCACATAAAGAATTAAACTCCTTGGAGGTGAACTCACCACCTCTGTCTAACCTTAAGCATTTCATTTTCAGACCTTTTTCATTTTCTACCATAGCCTTGAAAATTTTGAACTTCTCTAATGCTTCACATTTTTCTCTTAAGAAAGTAACCCATATCATTCTAGAATAATCATCAATAAGCAGCATAAAGTACCTTTCACCATGGAGAATTTTGACTCTAGAAGGTCCACATAGATCAGTATGCACTAGCTCCAGTAATCCATTCAAATGATGTTGTTTTCTCTGAAAAGAGACTCTAGTTTTTTTTCCTATCTGACACTCCTTGCAAATTGTGTTAGCAAGCTTCACTAGCTTAGGTAGATCTCTTACTGCTTGAGTGGAACTTACTTTGAAAATGTTATCAAAATTCACATAACACAATATTCTATGCCATAACAAACTTTCATCTACTTGAGCAATTAAACAACTTTCACTGGCACCATTCAGGTGAAAAACATTACCTTTTGTCTGTTTACTTGAAGCAATTATATTTCCAGAATTTCCATATATCCTACATCTTCCATTTTTGAACTGAAGATCATAACCCTTTTCCACCATATATCCAACACTCAATAGGTTGTGCTTCAAGCCTTCAACATAAAGAACATCATCAGTGTTATCCTTACCACCAAAACAAATAGATCCTTTGCAACGAATCACACAAGGATTGTTATCTCCAAATCTTACAATCCCATCATCATACTTCTCTAGATTTACAAATTTTCTTTTGTCACCAGTCATTTGGTGTGAGGATCTGCTATCAATGACCCACTCATCCTTTTCTTCAAGTCAGGTTGCAAGATATTTCTCAACTTTAGCAGATTCAATAGCCACTAGACTATTTTCCTTGATAGCAATGAAAACCCAATCATCTTCATTGCCATTTTCTTTATCAGATTCTTCATCAGTCATACCTTCTTCAACATAGTAACATTTCTTTTGGAATCTAGATTTGTAAGGCTTAGATATAGGAACTCTTTTAGGACACCTTGATGCAAAATGACCTATTTTACTGCAAGAAAAACATTTGATAGGAAACCTTCCTTTATACTTACCTTGTCCTCTACCTTCTTTTTTCAAAATCATTACTTCCAACTCTTCTACCTCTCTTTCTTCATATTCAAGTTGTTTCATTTCTTCCTCATACTTGAATGTATTTCTAGAACTCTCTCCTGTATCGTATCTTTTCTTGTTTCTTCTGAATATAGTAGCCTTAAATGTAGTTTCAGTCTTGGGAACTGATTCACCAAATTCGCTCAACTCAAAGGAAAAAAGTTTACCAATCAGTGTATCCCTTGTCACATTCGTCAATGATCTGGTTTCTTCAATAGCATGAGCCTTTTCTTTGTAGGAGAGAAGCAATGATACGAGCACTTTAGCCACAATTTCTTCCTCTTCCAGGGTAGCATTGGCACATCTAGTATCCATCACTATTTCATTTACTCTTTGCATAAAAGAAGAAATATTTTCATCTTCACCCATCTTCAAATTTTCATACTTTCCTTTCAACTCTATAGCTTAGCCATCTTCACATGTACATCTCCTTCATACAAAGTTTCCAACTTTTTCCACATCTCATGAGCTGTCTTTAGATCTATCACATTTTTCATTTCTGAATCTGTTAGATCACTCAACAAAGCAACCATAGCCCTAACATTATTCTCAGCCTCTTTAATCTCATCAACAGTGGAAGGACCATTATGAGCAATAACATATCTATTTTTTGTAATCATCTAGAAGGGTTCACCAATACACCTCAAATGACACTCCATCCTAGTTTTCCACAATGAGTAGTTTATTCCATCGAATATAGGACTATCCTTCTTGTACGATGCCATCTCGGATCACCTCAAGCCTTTAAAATTCTTCAAGGGAACCTCCTCTGATACCAATTGTTGGCAAAAAAAGGACAAACAACTAAGAGGGGGGTGAATCAGTTGTCACAAAATATTTTAACTTTTTCAAACTTAACTTAATCTCAGATCTAATGAATGAACAGTAAACCATGAATGACCAACACATCAAAAGTACAAAGAACACCAATATTTTTTTCGTGGAAACCTTGTTAGGGGAAAAACCACGGTGGATGTTAGTCCACAACATTCTACCCTGTTAAAAGTATAAGAAAAATAATGGGAATGTACATGCATTCAGTCACACTACCTAGAGCTCACTTCCCAAATACAATAGGGCTCGTTGCCTAACAAAACACAACAATATGGATTAGATCTGTAGGGTATGAACTAAGAAAATAGCTTCTTCACAAGCTTGATTACAGTTCCAGTTAAGCACCAAAAACCTTCTTCACACTTTGCTCAAAATTCTTCTCACTCTGCTTTTCAATCAAATGATTAGGAAACTATTCATACATCTACACTTTCTCTGGCATACATTTTCTCTTATGCACACAATAACTTCACTTAAACAATCACTCTTTTATATCCACAACATGGAATTACATTAACAACCTTGTCAGCCAAAATATAAAACATATTTTCAATGTCGGCCCAAATTTATAAACAAATTTTCAATGTGGATCAAACACCATTGGCTAATATCATGATGCGACCTAAAACAATATCCTCGAGTGTGCCAAACATTCAAAATTAAATCTTCAAGGATCTACAACATGCCACAACTATCATGTCATCCAAGAACATGAAAACTTGAACATACGAAGATAAATCTTCAACCATGAGCACACCGATCAATGTGGACATACAAGGATAGAGAATGATCTAGAGGCATCCACAAACAACAAGAACTAATAGAGAAATATCCAAAGCAACATAAATTCTTAGAAACACATAAAATTCAATCAGGAACACTTACTTAACCCACAAAAATATTGTCAGAACACAACTATTCATAGCACGATCAAATGTTCACGTGGACCTCTAAAAATTCTGATAGATGAAGTAGATACTCTTAGCAATAAACCCTTTAGTCCACAACAATTGATCTTCAACGTATAGAACAAGACACCTTCATGACCTTCACTATTCCATTGGCAACCTAGAACTATTCCTTTAACCATTTTCTCAATATCCTTGAAATATACAACGTTCAATACAATAATGCTAATAGTGTTGACATCAATGACAACTAGATATCAGCAACACAACTACAACATCCAACAGAAGATGCAAATATGCAAGTGATGGAGATGAATGTGCCTATAGCGAGAATGCTACGATTGTGGATGATTGTGGCTTCTATTTATAGGTTGAAGGTTTGAAGAATGGAGAGATGGGAGGGATGTGGGACTAAAGGAGAGCCAATGAGATTGGGAAACTTGTCTCAATTCTAATGGGTGAATTTTTAGCACATTTTGGATAATTTGCATAGTTAATGCATGTGGTTGAGGATTTGAGAGATGTAAGAGAGATTAATGCATGTGTAAGATACATTAAATGAATATGGTTGAGATTTTTCGGAGGGAAATTGTTTTAGAAAGAAAGTCAAATAAATGGAGTTAATGAAGGAATATTCCCTTAGAATATGACCTTGTGAGGGAAAAAAGATAATTAGCTAATTATAAGAATTGATTTTCATGTACAAGTGGGTGGGTTAGTCAGGGGTTTAGGTTTGACCTAGGTTGAGTCAAAAGCTAGATGATGGGTAGTGATGGTTAGAGGTTAATTCATTCAGATTAATTAACTTGAAGGAATTAGGGGATTTTACATTTGATTTATTAAATCAAATAAGAGGACTTTTAGGAATTTAATTAAATAAATTGATTTATTTAATCAAATATGATGCACATTAGTGAATTAATCGAATAAATTGATTTATTTGATTAAAAAAAGAATTTGATGTTAATTAGTAGGATTTGGATGGATAATTCCAATTAGGATTATTTTCATGTCTACAACTTGAATGAAAATAATTTCAAAAAACTACAATTCTAGAAACTGAAATTGAGATCTACCAATAGGTAGAAATAAAGAAAACATAGACAAATTTATGCCCAAAAATTTGGAAAATGACTTGTATAAGGACATATTTTCCCTAGGGCGAATGGGTCCTTGCACAGGGGTTTGAAAAATTACGTCATTAGTTTCTAAGTTAAAGTTTAAGGTTGTTGTTTGAGGTTGCAAACAGATACTTTCAGTTAGATATTTCTAGAAATTTATGATGAAATGAAAATGTAATTTGATGACAAACATCAAGCAAAATGACAAATTTCTAGATGAAATTTTGTTTCAATTTTTTGATGTAAATGATTGAAAAGTACTAATATGTAGACTACTATGCAAAATCAATGTAATATGTATGCAATGTTTTGGATTTTTGAGATTTTAAAGGATGCAAAATGCAATTTTAAAACCCTAAATTCAATGCAAGCTAATGCAATTGTGAAACCCTAAATGAGATGCAATGCAAACTAATGCAACTCCTAGATTTAGGGTTTTGAAAGACTACCAAATTAGAAAGCTTATAGTGTAAGAATGTTGGGTTCACCAAAATGAAACATGATAAAATGGAATAGGTGTGAGGTAGGTTCAATAAAATGAAATTATGATCTAAGACACCCTCACTTTTCCTAGTTTCATTAGAAAAAGAGATCTCCTAGGGATATAATTTAATTTCAACCTTGAGGTGAGTCAAATCTATGGGGATGGGGATCTTCTATTTCCTAATGATAGAAATGACTGAAATGCATTTTTGGGAGATAAAAATAAAACACTTAATGAACTCAATTATGTGAAGTAAAAACTTGAAGTGCAAAAATTAAGGATAGAACAAACAAAAACAATGAATTTTAGGAAAACATGAGAAGGGTAGAATGACATGTACTAGGCCCAAGAGGTGGGTGTTGAGTGTCCTGCAAGGAAAAAATTACCCTAGGGAGAATAGATCTCTATATAGAGGTCCAAAATTTAATTTCATAGTCCTTTGATCCCAGGTACAAGCTTCTAATTTCTCCAGATTCCACCATCAGAAATTTGGAAGTATATTCTGTAGGTGAGTTTCCGTGGCTTGACAACTTTGATAACTTTGCAAAATTACTCTTTTGGTCCAATTTTAGTCCTTCTTCACCTGCAAATCTGCAAACACAAAGAGAGGGAAGTTTTTTTTAATTTTTGGGTGAATAGGGGTTTGCCTTGGTCAAACCCCACTTTGGTAATCAAACCTTGAAATAATGATAAATGAAAGGAATTTGATGAATGAAAAATTCTATGTCACAACTCACCAAACCCTTAATAGCTTCCCTTAGAGGACCAGAGTCTAACACATATGTCTAAGGATAAGATATTAATTGTCTTGAATGATTGCTTGATCTGATGCTTGAATCGCTGAAACCTAAATCATAATGTTAGCTCCAAAACATAAAATGAACATACACAAATCTTGAAATGATGATATTATCTTGATTACTATTGTAGATACTTGATAAATCTTCTCTTCAATGCTCTTGACAATAATTTTTTCTCTAGGAATGCTTGCATAAAGTGTGTTGTTTCTTCTAGGTTTGAATTGATAAAATAATTATGCATTTATAGGTGTTTATCTAATTTCCCAAAAATTATATTCCATATGCCAAAATTTGGAACTTGAATATGAACCATTAAAATTCCGCTAAAAATATATTAAAAATTGGGTCTTCGAAGTTAAGGAGGACCTACTCACCCTTGGGCGAATGGGTCCTGAGACCTAAATCTAGGAAACATAGTTTCCAAGGTGTTTAAAATAATATTAGCATTTTTTTAATGTCAATTTCCCTTTTAAAAAATGGGAATAATAAGGCTTATGAATGCATAGTTTAGGTAATTTGAAGCTTAATTAAGTCCAATTAATTAAGGATATGCAAACATAGTGTGAAAATGTAAAGGATTACATTTTCCTACACTACAGGGGAAAGTTAGAAGAGTTAAATAATTGGGAAATTTAAAATGAATTGTACATCACAAAAAATAAATAAAAAATAGAGAATAATACAATAAATGACATAAAAATAAATGGTTTTCTAATATATGGCTAGATCAATGGGAAAGGCGGGTACAATATTTTTATTTAAAAAACTCAATAAATACAAGTTCTTCATTTATTGCATATTACAATTAACAATCTCGAATATATAGAAGTGATTTGGGGAATCCAAAAAACTAAAGAGGCATGTAATGTGAAGGGGGATAGTTTGTTGGAATTCACATACACAAAAATATCCCACTTGAAGTCCAAACCATGCTTCAGCTTGGAGATGTCACCCACCTTTTGAGGCTTTTTGTCACAATTTCACCAAACCAAGAGAAGCTCTATAGAACTCTAGCTACTCTTTCAGAACAACCTGAACATAAGTGCATCAATAGGATTGATGGTATGAATTTTCTCCAAACTTAGCTTTTGTTCAAGAATACTTTGGGTAAAATGATATCGAATCTAATTGTGCTTTGTTTGATTGTGAAATGTTGCATTTTTTACCTGATATATAGTGTTGTCGTTGTCACTATACAAAGTGAATAACTTTTTTTTATTCCCAACTAAACTAACAACTATTGCAACTAGAGCATATCCTTAGATCCTTCAATGAGAGCAATGTATTCTTCTTTCATGGTGGAAAGAGCTATAGATTTTTGCAATCTAGAAACCTAATTGACCACTTTACTTGCAAAAGTGAATACATATGCAGTGGTTGATCACCATTTATCCAAGTCACTAGCCATGTCAGAGTCAACAAAACCTTGCAATTGTGCATATTTTTCTCTAAATCTTAAAACATGATTGAAAGTTTCCTTCAAATATCTCAAAATCTATTTTACAACTTGCCAATGATTTTTACCTAGATTGCTCATGTACCTACTGACTACTCCCACTGCATGTGCAATGTCGAGTCTTGTGTGGGACATTTCATACATCAGACTCCCAATATTAGAGGAATAAGGAATTGATTGCATAAGATTTTTGTTGGATCTCAGTTGTGTTTATAGTTTGTCCTTGATGACAAAATCCCTTTTAGTTGGTTCTCTTTGATGATCAGTCTCAGTTTGGATCTTTATGCTTTATTATGGCACATCTTTAATGTCTCTTGGCTATTACAGACAGTTATTTGTTAAGATTCAAATTCATGGTGATGAGATCTCTGGTTCATGTTATGAATGCTATTTCTTTGACTGACAGAGTTTGATAGATGGTTTCTTTGTCAGGATGGTTCTCCTTGCATACCACAGGTGTATTTCACATGATTACAAGCCATTTGATTACATTCCTTGAACTCACTTTTTTAAAGGCATTACAATTACCTTGGTTCTGACATCTCATTTGTCTAATGTTTTTGGTTGTTTCTCATTCGGGCTTACACTTATCGGTGTGAGAATGGCAGGGTCTCCCCAATCCATTTTACATACAGGAAGTTTTTGGTGTGACATTGATCGTGGTATTGGCGACAGAAGATGAGTCTATCGGCATGAGGTTTGTTCACCACTGAGAGGGATTACCGAAGGAGTTGGGTCTCACCGACTAATACATGAGGAGGTTCATTGGCATAAGAAATCCCTATCGACATGTTGTTTCATCGAGCACTTTGTGTCTTGGCGACCAGCACAAGAAAGAACATTTCAGCAAGTGTTACACCGTGGGTATGTGGTCACAACGAAATTGGTATGTCACACTGACCGCCATTGAAAAATTGTATATCGACATGAGTTTAAGGCTTCAGTGAAGGGTCACAATGAAATTGTTATGTCTCATCGACCATATGCATGTGGACGTTTATCGGCGAGACATTCACGTGGTTTCGGCGACCGAGGATGAACTCATCGGCAAGAGTTGCGACATTGATAAAATATCTTAGCGAACTCACATTGTCTCACCGACTGAAGGAAAAGGAACATATCGGTAGGAGTGTTGTTTTCAGTATGTGGTCTCACCAAAGACATATTGTCTCACCGACCGTGCACCAAAAGGTCTTATCGGCAAAGGTTTTGCTTCGGTGTAATGTCATAGCGAACCTGTCAAGTCTTGGCGACTAAGTCTTGTGGGGCTTTCGACGAGAGGTTGGTATTATCTCAGCGACTCAGGGTGTATGAAGTAATCTCGGGGAAACATAAAGCGATCTACATAGGGTCTCCCCGATATCTTAAAGCTATAGCGAAGCGGGTAAAACGAAAAAGTGCAGTTCGGTGAGAAACTTCTTGGCGACTAGGAAAAAATTAAGGGCTCTCGATGAAACATATTAAGATTGATATAATATCTCTTCGATAGTGGAAAGTCACGACGAAGGCGAATAAGACAAAGGAGCGACTGATGACATAATTGTTTCGGTATGACATAGTGTGCTCTCCAAGAGGTCTCCCTGACATTGATATGTCTTGGCGATGCATAAAACCAAAGGAACATTTCGGTATGACTCATGTGCTCGAAGAAAGGTCTTGGCGAGTTTGAATTCTTATACCGACTGACAATATAAAGGTATACATCTCGGTAATAGTTAGGGTTTTCGGCATGAGGTCTCGGCGAGTGACCTCCAGTCTCCCCGATGGAACACACAAGATGGTTCCATGGTTTGTCAGCATGAAGATTGATTTTTTCTCAGCGACACACAAGATGGTTGGTGACTTTTGGTATGAATCAAGCATTCTATGAGAGGTCTCCTCGATGATGGTATGCTATAGCGACACTCATAAGATAGAAGGCTCGTCAGCAAGTTCCACGATGACCAATGTGTATCATGTGGACTTTCAGTGAAACGTGGGGCAATCTACATAATGTCTCCCTGACAGCAGAATGTCACAACAACAAACAGAGGGATGACTGATAGTGATAAAGTTGCTTTCGGCATACGTATTGAATTGTCACGGTGACATGTTTGATCATGGGGGCTCTCGGAAAAACAAAGACTTGTCTACAAGATGTCTCTCTGATATCAAAAGGCTATAGCGATAGTGAATGAAACAAAAGGGCACGCCTCAGTGAGAAAGACTCTTGTGTCTTAGTGACTGAAATAAATATAACAGAAATGTGATCTCGAGGAAACATAAAAGATCTTCGATATGGTTTCTCCTCGACGACAGAAGGTCATGGCGACGCATAGGGACCAAAGGAACGATCAATGTTATAATTTCCTTCGGCATACTTGTCTGGATGTCTCAGCGAATGGTTAACGAAGACTCAAAACACTGTGGTCGACATCATGGATTGGCATCGAATCTTAGAACGGTTACATGGCTGAATATTCTCTGAGAATTGGGAGGTTATGGTTCTCAGCTTGTGGGCAGTCGTGGTTTTGAAATAATGGATTATTTGTAGCCCTCCGGATAGGCGTTACTCTTGATTTTTGCCATCATCTACAAATTGTCATTATTCAGCTTCAGATTCTAAGTTTGGCAAGTGAGTTTCAGATTCTTGTGAAAAATGCATTCTTTGAAGACTTTCATTATGACAGACATACTTGAAATGTATATAAAAAACCTATGTTGAAAAGAGTGTAAGTTCTCTGGTTGTAATCCTTAGGGTATTCTATAGACGAGAAAATAGAGAAATATGTGCTTAACTGAAAACAGAGAGATGCTCTGATATTATGAGTGTAATTCTGAAATCTGAGTAAGGGGTTGGTGCTCCTTGAGATTGGTGTCTCTAAATGAGGGGCTGGTGCTCCTTGAGTTGGTGCTTAGAAATTAGCCTATAAGGCATTGTTAACAGTGGTTTTGAAGATTAAGCCAGTAAGGCAGTTTAGGAGTGGTTTTTATACCCTAGGAGGGTTTTCCACTCGGGAAAAGCTTTTTTCTCTTTGTTCTTCTGTGTGCTCTCTGCTTTACAGTGTTGTTGTTTTTGTTCACTGATTATTACTTTTCTTAACTCTGTTTATGAATGATTACATTCAATTGATGAATGCTTTAATCAGAGTAATATTGAGATCAAATCTGAGCTATGTTTTTGAATTTTTGAAAATTGGTTAAATCTGTTAAGAACCTGATTCACTCCCCCCCTCTCAGTTTCATTTTAACTCCAACACATTTTTTCTTATTTTGTCTTAGGACACATTTGAGCTAAAGCTTGAAATGATCAACAAGAGGTGTGGTAACAGGCTTCACATTCTTCATTCCAAATCTGTCCAAAATATTTTTAGTATATTTTCCTTGTGACTATGTCTACTTATCCCTTATAATATTCATTCTAATTTTTTTTTGGTAGCCCCTAAATCCTTCATAAAAAATTGTTATGCAATTGTTGCTTCAAATTGCTAACAATTGCCATGCCAATTCCAGTCACTAGCATATCATCAACATATATAGAAAAAAATCACCATTTAAAAAAATATATATATATATACAGAAGGATCAGTTTCACATCTAGTGAAATTTTACTCAGCCATGAAAAGGTCAAATTTTAAACAACATCAAGTTGAGGTGCTTGCTTCAGCCCATACAAACTATGATTTAATTTACAAACTAGATCCTCATTACCTCTTTTTTTGTAGCCTTTAGGTTGCTGCATATATAACTCCTCATCCAAATGACCATGGAGAAACGTTATCTTGACATCAAGTTTCTCCAATTCAAGTTCACACACAACAACTAATCCTAACACTACCTGAATAGAAGTCATTTTCACTATTGGTGATTTGTTTTTAGAAATATACACCCTTCTGCTAATCATAACCTTTCACCATCAATCTAAACCTATACCTCTTCATACCACCATCTTCTTCCTTCAACCTATATACCAACCTATTTCTTAAATTTTTTTAGTGAGGTGGAAGAGGGGCCAAATCCCATGTGTGGTTAGCCATCAAGGAACCCATCTCATCTTGCATAGCTTCCATCCATTTTTAACTAACTTTATCTTGGAATAATTCTCTAACCATAATAGGTTCTCCTCCATTCAAAGTTAGAAAATGTTGAATAAAATAATTGTATTTAGATGGAGGTATATGCTCCCTAGTAGGTCTACAAACTTGAGGAAGAGACACCTATTAATTTCTTTACTAAGGAATATGTGAGAGGGGAAACTCTTGCATTGAGGTAAGGAGATAATTTAGGGATGGTGCCCACCCTTTATCACACAATGGAAGGGATATAATGTTTGGTTGCAACATATGAGAGTTGGGCTATAATGTGCCATGTGATATATCTTATGGATAATACAAGCTATAACTACAATCTAAGATGACATTTAATGGCACAAAGGCTTTTAAATGTGTCCCCTGTTCTTGTAGAATAGGAAATATTTTTTCATTAAATATCACATCTTTGCTACATGTGACTTGTTTGGAGGCAGGATCAAAGAACCGATAAGTATATTATTCATCTCCATATCTGAAAAAAAAATACCTTTTTGACTTTGCATCTAGCTTTACTGTTTTCTCTTGTGGAATGTGAATAGATGATTCACACCCAAACACACTCAAATATGTTTGTAATAAATTATTTTCTCCACCCACTCCTCCTTAAGAGTTTCAAAATCCAACCGAGAAGATGAAATCTAATTAATTAAATATAATGTTGTGTTGACAACCTCTACCCAAAATCATTTTCCCAAACCAACATTCGAGAGAATGCTTTGTGCTCTCTCCAAAATAGTCCTATTCATTCTCTTAGCCACACTATTCTCTTGAGGTATAAAAGGAACAATTTTAATCCTTTTAATGTCATTTTCTTCACAAAACTGATAAAACGCTATAAAGAAATACCATTATCTACTTTCAAACACTTAACTTTCTTTCCAATTTGATTTTATATAAGTTATTTAAAATTTTTAAACATGCTAAACACTTCATATTTTCATTTCAACATATAAGCCCAAACCTTTCTAGTGCAATAATCCGAATAATTGATAAAAGTGTTATACCCACCAATATAAGTTACCTCCATGGTGTTGGAAGTATGGGTTATCATTGATTTCAACAAATATTTTTTGTTACATTGGCATCAACCAATAGAGATGCTTTGATTAGTTACGTTATGTTGTCATTAGTAATCTCACTAATGTCAACCTTTGGTGTTTCTTTGATGAGCATATGTTTGTGGATGTTCAACCATTAGTATGGTTGAGTAGATTTATTATAGTTTCTTTGGTGTTGAAAATGTTGAGATAGTGTTTGTGTTGCTTGGATTCAAGGTGCTTTTGAGAAAATTGAATAAAAGAGGAAATAATGTGGTAAAGAGTGGGCAGTGTGGCAGAGTTGTGTTCAGTTCTTTGCTTCACATTTCTTCATGGTTGAACATCTTCTTGTGTAGTTTAGATATGTTGGTTAAAGGTTTTTAGATGTGTTATATCAAGAGTTTTAGGTTTTGGATCATTCAACAGGAAAGGTTGTGTTCACCAGTGTGTGAATTGTGTTGTAGTGTTGTTTGGGAGAAATGGTTTTGCTCCACATTTCTCTACATTTTGGTTTCTAGTTTTTGTGGATCTAGAAGTGTGCTTATATTGTTCATATCTATCTTTAGTATGAGTTGTTTGAAGTTTGGTTCTCCACAAGGTTGGATTCATGTGTTGCAGTTTGTGGAAGGTTAACTAGTTATACAAAATGAGTATGTTCATTAGGTATACAATTTTGTGAAGGATTTGTTGGAATTTAGGATATTAGTGGAATACTCCAAATGTTTTTTAAACTTTGTGCATGGTTTACAAGTTTTCTTTGGATTTGGTGAAGTGTGTACTTAAATGTTTAATGGTTTCAACACAGGTTTGGCTAACCTTGGGTGTTTACACTAATTATAGATATACTTCAGTGTTTGTGGAAGCATGGTGATGTATGTATGTATGGATTTAGGTCCGAGTTAAGGTGTGTTGTGGTCCGCCTTCATTCATCTTCATCATGGGAATTTTTTGGTTCCAACCTAATTTGAATTTACACGTTTGAGGTGCATAGCCAACCTTGTAGATTATTTTCAAGGTTGAAGACAATATATATATGTGTTGAGCTAATGAATAATGTGAGTGTGAAGTGTTTTTGGTGTGAATTATGATGTGAAGTGTGATGGTGTGAAGTGTAGCATGAGATTTAATGACTAAGACTACTAGAAGCAGTGAGAAGAAGGTGTCTATATTTTACAGAGAGTGCAAATTTTTTGGTCAAGTAGTGCTGGAACTTT
The DNA here is from genome assembly GCA_007258455.2 of Sequoia sempervirens. Taxonomy (NCBI): domain Eukaryota; kingdom Viridiplantae; phylum Streptophyta; class Pinopsida; order Cupressales; family Cupressaceae; genus Sequoia; species Sequoia sempervirens. Next base: position 6,607 of record VDFB02388176.1, on the reverse strand, counting down.
TTTGTTGCTCTAATATGGATATCATTGTAACAATTGTCTATCTTCTTCTTTCTATTCTGGTAGTGAGCAATTGGAAGTGAGCCCTTCTTTATTTCTCATTGTTTCTTATGTTTGTATTCTAAGAATGCATGATAAGGGTTTAAGGGTTTTGATGTTTTAATGTAAAATTGATTCACCTCCCCCTCTCATTTGTCTTGTGCATTCAACAATTGGTTTTAGATCAAGGTTCCTTAGAAGAAATATTAATAGATTGATGTAAATTTGGAATGTCACACAAGAAGGGGGATCCTTTGTTTGATGGATTTTATTATGCATTCTAAAAGACCAGGATGAAAGGTTTCCTTATTTCTCTAGGGTTCGGAGTTTGGAAGTCTATTGAAAATAGATATATAATTCCTACAAATGGTCTGAGCACTGATGATGAGATCAAGGAATATAAGAACAATTCCAAAGAAATTTATTCTCTTTTGAGTGGTATTTCTAATTCAGAACTGGTAAAGGTTATGAGCTATAAATCTTCTAGTGAGATCTAGAAGAAGCTAGAAAGTGTCTATGAAGGAGATGATAAGGTCAAGAAAGCAAAGATGCAAAATATAAAGACTAAATTTGAAGCCCTAAGGATGAAAAAGACAAAGATATTATAGGTTACATGCATAGAGTGGATGAAGTTGTCAATTCCACCAAAGGCTTTGGTGGAAAACTTAAAGAAGATGATGTGGTAAATAGGGTATTAAGAACTCTTCCTAAATCTTATAGTAATAAGGTTTCTACTATTGATGAAGCTCAAAATTTAGATCATTATTATAGAGAGATCAATTGTTTGGTTCTTTAAATAATTTTATATTGAGAGTGTGTGGTCCTAGTGATTCAAGAAAATAGACCACTTTTAAAGTTTCCAAAGCAGAGAAGAATGGGGAACTTGATCCAAATGAGTTTGATGAGCTAGAATAAAACTTTGTGAGGAGATTGTAAAAGGGCATTAGAAAATACAAAGGAAATCTCCTTTTCAAATGTTTCAATTGTGGAAAGATAGGTCATTATGCTTCAAGATGTCCAATTAAAGCTTAAAATGATAGATTTAAGGAGAATAAAAGTAAATCAATTAAGAGAAGTTATTATGTTAAAAAAGATGCCAGTATACTTGATGATGAATTTGATTACCTAGATGATGAAAATGATGAATGCTTGTTCATGGATCTAAATGTTGGAACTAATTTTGCTATTTTTGAGAGATGTATGAAGGAAGTTTTTCTAGAAATAGGTCATAATGGAACAATGGTGATTTATTTTCATGCTAGAGAAGACAAAAACTATAATATTTTTGACACCGAATGCTCAAATCTCATGACAAGTGATAATAACTTAAGTTTGTTAAAATTGAATTTTTTTAAGGTGGACTTATTAAGCTTGGTGATGATACATTCTACTAAGATATGTGGAAAAGGTTCAATCAGTTTTGATGGAAAGCATAATACATATGATGCTCTTTATGTTAAGGGGATCTGACATAATCTTCTAAGTGTAGTAAAAATGTGTAGCAAAGGATATAATATTTTGTTTCAGGATGGTGGTTGTGAGATTGGAAAAGCCTCTAGAACTTTGGTTGTTGCAAGAAGAAGGATAAATGGAAATGTTTATCATACTAAGGGTGCTAATGGTATATGCTTTAGGAATCCAATTAATGAATGTTTTCTATGACATAGAAGAATGTTTCACATTAATTTTGATATCCTAGTTAGAATCAACTCTACTCAAGCTATGAGAGATTTTCCAAAGATTACAAAGCCTATAAATGCAATTTGCAAGGAATTCCAAGTTGTGAATCAAACAAGAAAAAGGTTCAATGTTAAAGAATATTCTATCATAGGATCATTGGAGTTGGTGCATATAGATCTTTGTGGACCTACAATTTAAATAATTTTTTTTCAAGGTGATAGGTATTTCATGTTATTGATTGATGATTTCTCTAGAATGACTTGGGTAAATTTTCTCAAAGAAAAGTCAGAAGATCTATCTATAATTTTAAGGAATTTAAAGATATGGTTAAGAATGAAATGGATTTCAAAATAAAATGTTTAAGATTTGATAAATGTAGAGAGTTCACCTCCAATTAGTTTAATAGGTTTTTAGAAGATTATGGAATAAGGAGACATATATTACCTCTTAGGACTCCTCAGTAGAATGGATTGGTGGAAAGGAAGAATAGGATTGTTCAAGAAGAAGCAAGGACAATGATGAAGGAAAAAAACATATTGGATGTCTATTGGAGAGAATCAATTCATACTAGTTAAAATGTATATACTTAATAGAGTGTAAGAAAGGAAAAATAGTTCAAAGACTGCCTATGAGTTGTGGTATGGAAGAACTTCTAATGTCAAATATTTTAGAGTTTTTGAAAGAAAGTGTTATATCAAAAGAGATGAAGAAAACTTAAGAATTTTGATGGTCGATATGATGAATGAATATTCCTTGGATACTCTACAAAGAGTAAGGCTTATGGATACTACAAAAAGAGGCTAAAAAGGATTGTTGAAAGTACAAGTGTCAAAGTGGATGAAGAATTACATAAAAGATCAGTGTTGATAGATGGATATGAATCAAATGAATCCTCTTGTAGAGAAGAAGAAGAGGATAGAGGTAAGGAAAAATAAGTACATATTGAAGAGGAAGAATCTCTAGAAAGGATCCCTAAGACCCCTAAGTATGTGTAGAAGAATCATTATGAAGATTGGATCATTGACCAAATAAAAGTATAGGTGTATTAACAAGGAGAAAGGATACTATAATAGAAGAATAGGTAAACTTATGTTTACTTTCCAAATTTGAACCTAAAATAGTGATTGAGGCATGCAAAGATAAATTTTAGATCAAGGCTATGGAAGATGAATTAATGTAGATTGAGAAGAGTTAGACTTGGGAACTTGCCCCAAGACCAGTGAACAAGAATGTGATTGGAACCAAGTGGGTGTTCTGGAACAAGCTGAATGAGAATGGAGAAGTTTTTAGGAATACAGTAAGACTTGTGTGTAAAGGTTACTCATAAGTAGAAGGAATAGTATTTGAGGATATATTTGCTTTAGTGGTAAGGATGAAGGCTATTAGGATGTTTTTGGATTTTACAACACATAATGATTTCAAAGTTTTTCTAGTGGATGTGAATTCTGCATTTTTGAATTGTGAGTTGGAAGAAGATGTATATATTGAACAACCAGAACGATTTCAGTTGTTACAAGATCCTAATATGGTCTATAGATTGAAGAAGACATTATATGGACTCAAGAAAGATCCCAAAGCTTGATATGAAAGGTTGGATAGGTACCTATTGCAACAAGGATTCAATAAAGGTTCCACAAATAGTAATCTTTTCTTTAACGTTGAGAAAGATCAAATCTTGAATGTGGTTGTGCATGTTGATGATATAATCTTTGGAGGAAATGAAAGTATGTGCAAGAGATTTGTAGAAGAGATGCAAAAAGAGTTTGAGATGTATATGTTTGGAGAGATACGTTTATTCCTTGGACTTTGTTGTGTGGTCTCACAACATGCCCCAAGACTGTAAAACTTGGGGATCCAAGTGAAAAATAAATCTTATGGTAGGTGTTGGCTAGTCAAAAAGGATCACTGAAAGTTAAAATAAAAAAAAGAAAATCATTTTGAAGTAATTTTTGATTCAAGTGTACCCAATGTTGGGTACCAGGTATCAGAGGGCCAGAAATGTTAAAATGTTATTGCAAGGTTTTGGTGAAGTGTTTTGGTCTAGGAGTGGAGGTCCGAGAATGTGAGGAGATTCTGGTAAAATTTGGGATCCAAGAAATTTTGTTTAGGTAAGGCTGAAGTGTCAGGTATCGAGTACCGGGTAACAATATTAAGTTTGAAATGATAAATGCGTGAGAATGTATTTTGAGGTGTGATATTTATGATTTGTTTGAAATGATGATTTATTAAATATGGCTTTGTTTTCATGAGATTTTTATGACTTTTTTCAAAAGGGATTTAATATATGAAATTTGTACTTGTCGGAGGAAAAAATTATGATACAATGTTTGGGTATGGACGGTCAAGAAAATTTTCATCACGAATAGAATCATATCTAGATTGGAAAAAACATTCTGGTAGTCTATGTGAAGGAGGAGCTTGAGTTGTCGAAATACTGGGTCTCCTAGTATTATGAATGTAGCGAAAGAATGCACCAACCTCTGGTGTAACTCATTCCCGAGAGTATTAAGCTTGAGGTAGAACCAAAGTATAGGAAAAAAATGTTCAATTGATCATTCTAAATATATGGTAAGTTCCTACATTCTATTCGGATTCAAGTTATTATCCTGGAGATAATACAAAGAATAAGATCCCAAAAGATTTTATCATGTTGAAGAGGGTTGACTTCTATTGACTTCATCAACAATTCTCCTGCCTATTGTCATTTTCCATGTGCCTTGTTGTGATTTGTCCCTTGGATTCGATCTCATGTATTTGTCTAATATCCCCTGTGTCTTGTTCTTATAAAAGGTCGAGAGATGTCTCATTTTAAGTTAAGTTCAAAATTAGTAGATTTCGAAGAATCATAACTTCTTTAAGTTTTGTTCTTTTTCCCATTTTTTGTTCCATTCCAAATTAAAAAATTGTATGCACATAGAATAGAATCAATATAAGATCCAATTTAAAAGCTATTTCCTGATACGAAATCTTACATATTTGATTGTTTGTTCTAGCTAGACAAGATTGTGTGGTGCAACATTCTTGAGGCATGTGTGGATAATACCTGTGAGAAAATTTACTTTTCTAGTAATTTTTGATGCTTTATTTTAGAATAAATGTTTAATTTTTAGAAAATGTTTTAAAAAAAGAGATAAATGAATGGAAATTTTATGGCAAATCTTTTTATTCCTTGATATTGCTGAATGCTTAAAGCTAAATCTACTTAAGTGAAAGAAAAATATTTGAAGTTCATGAAATGTTATTGCAAATTTGTTGATTTCATGAAGTTGTTAAATGATTAGAATGAGATTGTATTTTATCTATCCCTACGATTCTTTGAAAACCCAAATAAAAAACCGTTTACCCCTCATGATTAACCGAATTATCACAACGAACCCTGATGTGAACCTAGTATGGTCAAGACCTTACATAAATGAGCCTTGGGATTAAGCTGAGTCGGCCTAAGATTTAGGTTGCCTTGGTTCAGTCTTTCAAGTAAAGATAGGTTCCCATGGTCTATGTATGAGGATTTATCTACACTGTTGGTGTGCGACTAACATCGTGATCAACATGAATTGGTGCTAGAAGGAGGGCATCCTCTAGTTTTATTTGGAATTGGTATTGTCATTCCAGTTTCAGGTTTGAAATTTTCTTGCAAGACAAAAGTCTAAGCGAGCTAGTAATGGAAAGTAAGATGGACATTGATAAGATCCAAAAAATTCTTAATTGGAGGCTTTATCCTTTGAGTTTGTTCACCTTTGGTAGGGTCACCGAGTGTACAATTCATGGTACAACTGATCACGGTAAACTTGATTGTGAATTTTTTTTTACTAGGGTAAGCTTGGCTACTTATAATGTGATTTTGTTAATGGAGGCATCTTTAATTGCTAAAAGAAAGGAACCACTATTAGAAAGAGATATGAATTTTGAGAAAGTGCCTAAACCTAGTGAAATGAAAAATATTGTAAAATTAATTGCTAAATCAAATCAATTTATTAACTATGATTTTCATGAGGAAAGTCCTAAAAATTTACAAGAAAAAAAGAAAGTATGTTGAGACTTGGAAATAGCACGTCAAAAGTGTAAAAGTAAAAATGATGATTCATCAATCATCTCACACGTGGAAGAGGACAGTGATGAGGAAGAGCGGGAAAAATGAGCAGGAGATGCGTGTTTGTCGCCCTTAGCCAAAAATACACAATTTAAAAGGGAAGAAATTCTTGATTTCATGCAGAATATAGAGTATCAAGTTTTTACTTTTTCTCTCTCTGATGATAATGTAAATTGTGTTACTACTTGGCCAAAAAAAGTGAATAGTGTTGCTAAGAGTGAAGATAGGACCGAGGACTTGAAAAATCTTGGAGAGAAGAAAATCAAGAAATGAATGCAATCATTCATGAAGCATAACAAAGCGAAAATGAAAATCATGAACCATGACTGGAGGAGAGTAGAGTATGGAGAAACCAACAAAGGTGTGTGCAATCGACCTTTAATGAGGTTGTTTTTGTACATATGAGCTAATTTATTGGTAATTATGCCTTTGAATTTATGTTTGTTAAATGTAGAAAAGTTAAGATAATTCATTGTTATAGTAGGATATATGAAATGTATACTAGTGAATTTAAAGATAAGCTTGTAATTCATACTAAGAATACCATGAAAACAGTAATAGAAATTAAAATAAATTGCTTAGTTAGGGTTAGTTGTTTTCTTAGGATAAATTTAGCTAGTTAGGTAAGTTTTATTTTGTAGGGTTTGCTTTTTCTTTTTGGTTTGTTACCAACATTAATGAATTTTTCTTAATTTAAAAATACATGAGAATGAATTGAAATATTCCTAAAACATTGTATTGTGAATTGAAAAAAATAAAGCCATACAAAGTAAATACATGTTAAATGTACAAAAAAATTTA